>CM039679.1:10770473-10822973 GCA_022537955.1 Schmidtea mediterranea
TCCTAAAATATACTTTATTAAAAAATTATCTGCCAGCCATTTTAAAAATGGCTAATTCATAAACAACCATAATTGTAATTGGTTGTTCATTAAAACTTCTATTATAGAAGTTTTTAATGAATTGAATCAGGTGTAGAAAGTCTTTTCAACGTATCTGGTATTACACACATTACTTGTATATTTATAAATGAGATCCAAACACAAACAAAATTAAGGTTTTGACTTATTACTAGAAATATTGCGTACTTTACACGAATTTGACACGATCTTGCCATTTAATTTTCCCGACTGCTACTTATATTCCTCTTATGAATTGTAAAACCTTCTGATTATGGATATACCAACACAAATTAAGACTCTTACATAACTATTTATATTATTTTACGTTCCAATAGTTTCGGCTATTACTTATATTGGTCACAGTTAATTGATTTATTTTTAACTAAATCTAGAATGGAACACAAGAAACCACTGAAGTCCCGGGTTATCTGATAAACAAACGCATAAATCACCAGTAGTTCTTTCCTATATAGCTCTGGGAAGTCTCTGTTTTTAGAATAAAGATGTTAATACCAATCGGCGAACTCATAAACAGTTTCCGTTAATGATCTTTTCAATAAATAAAAGCTTTATTCCATACAAACTCATTTTCTTTTTTCAGCATTCTCGAAAATAGTTGCGATATTTTTGCGTAATTCCTTATAAATTGTTTGTAACACGTTTATATGCCAAGAAAACTTTCTTATTATTAATTTGATGATGTTATTTAGGACTACACCTGTTTCAACTACATAACAACTCTTAAAATATAAGATAAAAATCAATGAATTTATATTATAGGACATACATATCATAAACATACATACAAACTTTCAAAATGTGGAAATGTTTAGATGAATAACAACTCTATAAATTACCATATTATAATTATGCACAGGCGCTCGTTTAGCGCTCTGAAAAAAATAGCGTTAATTAAAACCGTTAATTGAATCACTATTTGTAATAAAATATGGAGTTCCGTTAAAAAATATTTATCAGTTATATTATTTGTTTGAAATATATGGAATATCATTGATTTTTAGCAATAAAAATTTATGAGCGAAAGATTCTTAAGGAAGGCGGTTAATCACCCTATTACCCACCTCTTTGAGACAGACCATCTGTTGTACCTCCACTCAAACATTCATCCTATATTTAATATCTTCAATCTTTTAATATTTGTTTAATTTGCATCAATTTACAGATTTTTATCCTTTATCTTCAATTCTTTTTTCGACTATCGATCAATAATTTGTTTTATATTAAATAAAATATTTTCGAATCAAAAAGAAGCTCATTAATTTAAAGTAAAAAATTTTTTGAATGCAACTTTTAATATATTTTTTACTTATGCTGAATATTATGTTGTGAACAATACTTTTTTTGAAATCATGAAAATCCAGAACAAATTTCATTTTAAGGAACTTGTTCATTATCGAGACCCTCACTAAAAAAATCAAAAATTCGGTGAAAACATTTGATTCAACAATTACAACTACTGAATCTGAGACTCAGGAGGCCAGAAAGCCATAATTGCTTCTAACAAAGCCTCGAAAACATTCCACTCTGTCAACATGCTTGCGCCACATGAACTCAGCCAAATACGACTCCAAATGATGACGTGAGGTGCCTCAGTGTTTCTTGTTGCGCCACTTGACCGATCCCCACATACATTCGACGGTCTGGGTGTGAGTGTCGGTCCGGATCCACGAAGTTGTACCAGTTTCCATCGCGCATATTGACCTTCTTCTTGCAAGACTTGATGTTACATTTCCAAAAAATGTGTGTGCCAAAGTGTAACTTCATTTCGTGACCGTTCGGACAGATTCGATTGGCTCGCAAGATACCCTTCTCTTGAAGAAACGCAACGGCTTCCTCCTCGGTGCTCGGCAAGTTAAAGATATTCATTCAAATCAAAATAGTTGAAAATTTACTGGGGGTCCCGATAATGAACAAGTACCCATTTTAGTTATAACCCGGGGCTTCTAATTTATTTCCGGTTTGAGCCACAGGAGGTCCAAAGACGGCACTAATTTTACAATAAATATTACTTTTAAACATAAATTTTTCTCAACAATGAAGAATGACACATTTATATTTAATTTTACAGTAATAATATATCTAAGTTGAAAACAGTTAAAATAATTAAAAATAGTAGTTTTAGATATTTAAAAATATTTTTTAAAAACTTTTTAGGCTTAATAAATGAAAGAAATATTTTTATTTAAAGATGGAGCAAAAAATATTTTTAAAGGCACTTTCGAATTTTTAAGTTCTTGAGTAATTAAATAAATGACAATAAATTAATAATAATTATTGTTAGGCGTAAAGAGGGGTCAAAAACCTTTAAGATTAATGACCAAATTCGGTTCAAATTCGGTTGACCAGTGATATAGGTATAAATATTAGCTTATGTTTCAATCAATCGTACTTTGAACTCTCTAATGCATGAATTTTCTTCTGCATTTTAAAGCAATTCGAACTTTGACTTGTTGTTATAGGAAACCTATGAGTTCTGTCGCAAACATTCATGTATCGTTGTATAAGGCGAACTTTACCAGTAGTCGCTGTTATGCAATAAATAGTAAAAAATGTATTTGAGCACAAAATCAACGCCACCGTATTGTGTACTTTGAGACAGGTGCATGCATTAGATCAGTGGTTCTAACCCAGGAGTGCGATCTAGTATATATGGGGGTGCGAGTTTACAATTTTACAAATTCACTGTAATTAGTAGGTACTTATGCACTTAAGTACCTCTCGAGTTCGAATCCAAAAAAATACAAATACTAACCCTAACTGGATTGGTATTTGATCCAGAACTAATCCGATACCTAACCCTGTTTTATTTTATTTAATTGATTATTTTAGAATCTAAATTTTAGATAATAGTTAAGATTTTTAAAAAATTGTTAGGCACATAATATTAATGAAAAATATATTGTGCTTTGGTTTTTGTCAAATTATATAATTCATTATTTTTGGTAAGGGGTGCGAGAATTTTGTTTGAACACTTTAAGGGTGCTAGTAGCTAAAATGGTTAAGAACCACTGCATTAGAGGGTGAAGTTGTAAGCTAAAAATTGGTAAAAATCACATTTTTTGAAACACCTAAAGAGGAGCTAAATTGAAATATAGAAAAAGATTGGTTCCTTGATTTATTCTATAGAAAACCTTTTCCAGTCAATGAAATTTATTCAATTCTTTCGTCGTAAGTTTATTTAAAATATTTTATATTATATAAAAAAAAGATTTTAAATTGTGATTTTATTCGACCAGAAGGATTAATTTTTAGAAAAATTGATAAGAAAATTTGATTAGAGAAACACATCAAAACCATTAGTCTTATAATAGAGAAAGTATGTGGATGGGTTGGAACTCTTTAAACTTTAAAAAGTACTAAGTATTCAATGAGAGCTAAGAGGGTTAAATTATTGGGGATTGTGATTGAGCACCAGTCATATTTAGACTGCTATAACAATGATAGCATATTATCGATGCTTCAAACTAAGATAGGGACACGAAACCACCAACTGTATACAATTAAAAATAAAAATTGCTTTGTACAACAATAATGACAAGCGGCATTGAATGGAGAAAAACTAGAGTTTCGCATTGGAGCATTATTTAGGTGTAGATTTCATGGATGATGATCAAGTATTCGGCATGGAAATTTCATTAATTTTTCTGCCCAACTTTGAAACTTATAATAAATTTGTAAGTGTAACTGCTAGATCAAGGGACAATTAATAGGACATTTTAGGACATTAATATTGCATCTTGGAATTCTTAAAATGCATTTTAAAGTGAGATTATTGAAAATTTTAATGAAAATTAATTTAAAGATAAGTTTTATTAATTTATTATGATTTTTAAAAATGAATTTTAAAAATTCTGATTTTATACTAAAACAAGGTAAGACATCAATTAATTTATTTGAATATAAAATATATACAAATGACCTAAATTCTTTCTTTTATTAAACACTTTATGAATAATCTTTTCATGTGGTGGTAATAATTTCTTAAACTACCGAAATAGAATTTCTGGAGCTCTTCATTAACTTCTTGACGGATAGCAGCATGTCGAATATTGAATGATATTGAAAAGAAGAACTTATTTTTTTTATCCTATTTCTAAATCTCTTCCAAAATTACTTTCAATGACTTTAATTATTTATTTATTATCGGCAGTAGATATTCAGGAATAAGTTCTATAAGTTAACTAAATTTAAAATCCAAACTTACATATTTCGATAGTACCATCCATGTGGAATAAGTAATGCTTTGTGAAGCATTATAAAATTTATAATTATAAATTGTTTCAAAAAAATTCATAATTTATTTTTAAATTTAAAAATGTTATGTGAAATTTATTATCGAATAATCAGTATTTTTTATTATAGAAATTTTGTGAACCGAGATTGTGCACAGGCAAGTTTTTTCTTCTGAAATATTTCAATAAGGTCCTATTTAATGTTCCAGGTCTTATATATTATCGATTTCGGCTAAAAAGATGCAATTTCACTATTAATGAAGTGAAATTCAGACATGTCAAGTTTACCTTGTTATCTACAACAACTTCTTCCGCTTGGAGTGTCACATCTAAGTGCAACAGCAACAACTTCAACTAGGAACGATGCTGCAGCTAATCTTTGTAATGTGTTTTTGAATGCCATTTGTTATATTTGGCATTTTGTTTCATGTAAAATTGGATGCTGATTTGTGTGCTTTTTACCAGTGTTGGTGAAAATTACTGGTTTTGTTTTTGATATGTTCATTGAGTCGTGTTTAGTATGTTCTGTGTGTTTCTTCAATGTAAGTTGTGTTTCGTTTTGTGCAAGTGAGTTGATTAAAAATATTTTTCGAAAAGCAAAAAACATTTGTTAGACGATCGGCAAAGATAATCTCGTTGATAAATGTCTGATGTTTGACATTGTTCGGATTGGCGCAGTTGTGATTTTAAAGGAGCAGATGTGGTGAAGATCGGGCGAATATGTACTGGTAAATCAGTATTGCGGACGAAGAATCTGATAGTATTTCATGTTTTTTTATTTAGGAAATGGAAGTGTAGGTAAATTATTGGGTTGTCATGGTGTTTCTTTTGTGTGTTGAGACATTTGAAATCATATTCATTTATAAAGTATTTTTCTACGAACTTTATTTTGCAAAAAGCGTATTTTGAAGTTTACGAGAGTTACTTGTTTTTTTGTTATATCAGAACATTTTCTTATTGCTGTTTTCTCTCTCCTATTAGAAACGCGATTTTGTTTTTTATATAATTACAATGTAATGATTACATGGACATTAAGATATTAAAAGAGGCGCCCTGAGCTGTTAGGCCGCCTGCGTGCAAAATAATTTCTTAGCGCTCCCCGTCCTTTCTTTAAAAGATTTTTCTATACTCCAAAATAAAAATAACATTTTAATTAAAGTAAAAATTAAACTAACTATGGAATATCATCACACATATCACATTGCAATAATTTATGAAAATTATAGTTTATTAATCACGAAACAGAGGAGTTTAGGAAAGTTATGGTTTAGGACACACAAAAAATAGAAATTTTATGGAATTAATAGTTTACTACGCACAAAAAAGAGACTTTTCTTGCTTTGTTCAAAGCATTTTTTCAAATTTATTATCATTACGACAATTTTGAAAAAACTATATTAAATTATCTAACGCGGTAACGCTTCTCTTGATATCGGTGTTTGGGTTTTGTAATATTTGACTAACAACATAAATTTTCATCAAAATTTTATGCTAAATAACAATGGAACATAAATAACGATAACTTGATATTTTTAGTGAAAGTGAATTTGCCACATGTCTGGTTTTAAAGTCAAAACATTGATCATTTGATATTTCAAGAAGAGATTCATAAATTTGTTCAGTATGATACCTTAGTGGTTGGATGGCATCAATTCTACTTAACGGATGTCTGAAATTAAAAGCTTAGTAATATCATATTACTAAGCTTTTAATTTTGGACATCCTTTAGGAGTTTTGCCCGTAAGTTTATGTCTTCTTTATAATATAAATTAAGATTTTTTTTTCATATTATTATAAGCAGTTTATACCAGCTGCAGCGCGGAGCCTCTAAACATTTTATTATAATAATAGATTAGGTAATATTATTTCAAGTGAAGTTCACTAATTTCTCTTTAATAAATAATAATATTAATAAAATAATTCTTCAGGTTTTTAAAAATGAGAACTTTTAAATATTATTGCCAATTTAATTTTATTTTTTTTGACAATTAATTTTACATTTAAAAAAATAATTAAGTCTGTAAATAATAAATTCAATTAATTAACTGAAAATAGAATTGTAGGAATAGCTAATTAATACAAAAAAGCGCTTTGCGACGTGGGGCATAAAATACATCAAAAGACACAATAATTAATCACATAACTAATTAATCATGAAAAAATTAATAAACATTTCCGAAATAACTTTTCAAAAAAAATATTCAGTATAATTTTATCTATCAAAATTCTTCTTTAATAAATTTCTCACAACATATTTCGACAAATTAACTATCACCTTCAGATAACCAGGCGTTTATATCAGCTACACACAAACTATGTACCGCTGTGAAATTTGTAATTCGACTATTTTTTTACGTAATAAAAATTTTGCAACAGAAGGCAAGTGTAGCGCACTAAAGATGAAACAAATTTAAATAATTTTAAAATTGTATTAAATTATTTGATAAAAGAAATGGAAAATGGTATTCCTTGAAGTATTGGTGACTAAAGCACAATCATCTCTATTAATATTCAAATTAACAAAGAATTTATTGAGGTATTTAAATTAATTTAATAAATGGCAGACGCATGATGAGGATGATTTGCTCAAAATATAGTTCCATTGTTTGGTGTTTTTATTTATGTAAATAGGACGCTGAAAATGCTGATAGTTTCTCAACAATGTTATGGTCATTAAGAAACTTAATTAAATAACATACGATGCTAGACTTATCAAATGCATATACACAAATAAAGGTTGATAACAGAGCGATATCAGTAAATAGAGATTTCACGTAAAACATTATTAAAATTTTTGAAAAAATTTAAGAAATATATTTCGAGGAAATTATTCTCATCTTCAGTCTGCCATCATAATCTTTGTTAAATGTTATAAACTGAAACAATAATGATGTAACTTTTATGATGTAACTTTTATGATTTAATGATTTAATTAAATAATCTCAATAAATTTGTTGCTGATTGAACATTTATTTTAGGGATTGTGATTTAATCACCAAATTTCTTTTCCATTTATTATAGAAGTTTTTATATAAAACTTTAAAATCTTTAACTCAGTTGTGCCTTTGCACATTTTTTATGCTCAATAATATTGCTCATACTTCTCAATCGGCAATGTATATATATATATATATATATATATATATATATATATATATATATATATATATATATATATATATATATATATATATATATATATATATATATAGAGAGAGAGAGAGAGAGAGAGAGAAATGCAGTAAAGATAAAAATTTTAAAAATTGAATTTTGAATAAAATTTTATTTGTTTAAAATGAAAATTAACTGAATAGATTTAAAATAATGAAAAATTAATTTAGAAGTAATTATACTTAACGCTTTCATAAAAGGCTAAAAATATTTTTTAATTTTTAAAATAAAAATTATTAAAAGACCAGTATTTTCAGTTGCGTGAATGAATAAAATTTTTGTAGGACATATAAATTAGGGTGGTCCATATTTTTAAAAGTTAAAAATTTAACGACTATACATCTTAAAAATGTTCCATTTGATGAAAAAACATACGTAGTGAAATATTTTTGAAATTGGACAATATTTAGAGGTGTGCCATATCATTCTAGTCCTGAGCGTTTGCTATATATTTTGCTGAATTACGTATGTTCCTGTAATAAGCTAAGTCTTCACAAAACAACTGCATATTGTGTATAAATATAAAAACATGGAATAATAAGTACTAGTATGATATCCAACAATAATGAGTAAAGCATCAAACACAAATTATCTTACGAGAATCGGAAAATTGCTTTCGGTGTTGAGAGAAGACTTGGAAAAGATATTGCTTCTGCTCTTCATTGTGAGTAATTTGTACATTGAATTGTTTTATTAAGACAACATCTCTTTCCACAAAATCATTTACAACTTGTAGTTTAATAATATTTTGAAGTTTTATGTAATCGAGGTTTTCTACCCATGTTTTAGGAGCAGTTTCAAGGAAGTTCATATTGATGTAGAGAGCAGAGAAGAAACCTTTTGTTTTGCTGGTAACTAACATGCTGGTTTTGAGAATTCCAATGTCTTTTTTGCTGATTTCTATCCGCTTTGGAGGATTGTGATTTCCTTACTTGAGGAGGATATTTTTTATTTTTTTTCATAGCTTCCGTTTCACCTGTCGATATTTTTTGATGTCAAAGAAAGTAGAACAATAAAGTCTTCACTCATATACCCTAAGTGTTTGCGAAACCTTTCAATGGCTGCTACAGCAATAACCTAGTTCACAGTAGAATACTGCTGCAGTTGTTTCAAAAACATGATATTATTCATTGATGCGGATGCAGCCATGGAAGCAGTAATCCAAGCCTGAATGTAGTCACCAAAAATGGCAAATAAAAGAAATTCACGGGACCCATCTTCTTCATTTGCTGTGAGTTTGAAACCTCTATGACTTTTAAGCTTCGATGTTGTGCCAAACATGTAAACTTTGAAAAAATACAGAAGATGGGTTATCAATCAGGCAATTGAAATGAATGCCACTAAAAGGTTTGCTTCCAAAAAATATTATTGTTAAATTCAGTAATTCAAGGTAGTCTTCGCGTGGCTGAGCATGGAGTTTTGGCTGGCAAAATTGAAGCACTCCATCTCAAATAATGTCATCAATCTTCATCTTCCAATCTGCTGCAGCTGTTCGAAAGAAACCAGTCAAAGCGCTTGGAAATTTCAATATCCTAACGTCAAGCTGAATATTTTCTGAAGCATTATTTCATACATGTGATGTCGGCATGCAAACGAAAGCAATTGTCTACTGACTTTTCTCTCGTGAATAATACAAGCGCCATTTTTGAAACCAGTGTTCAGTGAAGTCGTATCGAATGTCATTCCACACACCTTCTCCTGCAGACCCATTCCATCACAGTTTTGTAAACACCATCAGCAGTGAAATTACCAGTTCCTCTTGGTAGCTTTGGTACTGCTAATAGTTGTTCCACTCTAAATCCCGATAGCAGCACAGGAGGACGATCCACTTTACAGTTTTCAGTGAAATCTGGCAGGATTTTTCCATCCCAGTGTATGATAACGGGTCCAGTGGGCTTGTGTGTAAACTCAGTCTTGATCTGCACTGTCACTTCCTGTCACGAGCGCATCCTTGCTCGACAAATTGACGACCTAGTGATGACTAAATTTCTTAAAGATTCACCAAGACTTTCTGTTATTACTGTAGCTATATACACTGCATTACGGTCGCTCATTTTACAGCGGTCCAGAGCCGATGAAAAGCAATGATGATACAAAAGTTTTTCCATCTCGTTTTGAAGAAGGGTTTGATAAACCTGTTTTTGATTCTTCAACTTCACTTTCATCACTAGAACTAAAGTCCCATTTTATTGTTTCAATTCTGGCTTGTTGAGAATTCGCTAGTTCATGTATGATGTTTATCTTTTCAAATCGATTTTTTATTCTCTTTTGGATTTTTCATCGTTTCTACATCAATAAAATTCATACAATCCAGGTGACCTCCACGCTGATCAATCAAAAATTCTTTATCTTCATGGATTGTAATTAAATCTAGTGCATCTTGATGTGCGATGTCAAATATTTTTGAAAACAGCTGAATGAGTGAAGATTTTTTCAGGCACTGAACTACGTTTAGATATTTTCAATCACATGACTCTTAGCTTTAATAAGAATAGTTGCTTTTTCCCAGAACAATATAACAAGCTCTGCTGTGTGCATAGAACTTTTCTTAATTGTGAGCTTGGAATCAGTATGAAGATGAAAGAAAAGCTAAAGTACTAGGAGATTGGATGGTAACTTGGATCCTTTAATGCCATTGCATGTGATTCTAAGATAAATCTCCTAGCTTTTACAAGTACAAGCCATCAAATTGTCTACAACAGATAAAACAGAAAATTAATGAAAACAAATTTAAATCAAGATAAGAGCTTTTGCAATGTTTCTATTTATCTAATTCTTACAATGAAATAAAAGAACATTTCTCACTTTTATATTTGCCGGACATATTAAAATGTATTTAACATTACTATCATTATAAATAACCATCCTTGCAAACGTCTTGCCAAGTTAGTATTATGCTCACTAATAAGTCTCCAACTTCAGTTGGTCTTTGTTCTGAGCTCTTCTATCAATTTCCATGTAATGGATGTAATTCCACATACATTGGAGAGACTGCCACTCATCTCTGCACTCGAGTTCTTGAGCATTGTGATCATTTTAGGAAATGTTTGAGTAAGAAAATAGGTATGCCTGATTTCCAGATAATTGCAAAAAATCTCAGTAATTATTATGAAATGAATAACTTTTGAGGCGTGGTTAATAAAATCTTTAAATCCTATAACTAGCATTCAAAATGCTCAGTCTACAGGTATTTTGAATGTATGTAAATAATTGAATGTGAATTGTGTATATTATATATTTGATGTAATGTTTTGGGATGTTAAAATTATTTTATTAAGTAAAAATTATTTTAAATTTTATTTTAAAATTTTATTATGATAAAACTTGTTTTTAAAAAAAATGATAATTTTTAAAATTTTTTAAATATTTAATTTACATATTTATTTTTTTTAATTAAAATAATTTTATATTTTATAGTACGATTAGATTACGATAATTATTGGTTAATTTGTTTAATTTTCTTATTTTTATTTAGTTTTTGTTAATGTGATTTGTAGCCTGATGAAATATATAGTGAAATGTTATATAACATTTTATAATATAATCTAATAAAGTTTAATAATTTTACAAAAATTATATTTTTTAATGGAATAAAAAATTTATATATTAGTTTGTTTGAAAAACCAATGTAAATCTATATAGCTTGAATTTCAATTCTAAATGATGATGAAAGTAAATCTGTATTGTAGTATAATATATGTTAACTAGCGTTTTCGTATATTTTAATCGGTGCTATTGTTATGTGTATCCTATGTCTCCCTATCTCTCTCTTGAATTGTACTGTACAAGTCGCATATGACTAGAGAACAGTGACGTAGATAAGATTTAAGATATTTTACTTTGACGCCTTCATAATACAAAATCTGATCTTTTTAAAAATCTTAAAATATGGACTTTAAATTCTAAACTTTTATTTATTCTTTCTTTTTGAAAAAAGAGCAAATTTCAATGCTAATTTCTGTAAAGTTGACCCGGTTCGATTTTATGAATTTTTGATGTTTCACATATCAAATTTAGCTAATATGTATTAGAGTTTTTGATTTAGGAATCTTACAACGCCCTTCCAACCCTTCAAAGCTACGTCATTGCGTGAAGATAAACCAGATAAAGGAAGGGCTTTGAAGAAAAGATCTGTACTCATTATTGGGTCAGTTAGTGACCTGGATATGGTCCTAGGACATATACAACAAGTAATGATATAATAATATTGCCTTGAAGCGACATTACGAGACCTTTCAGCAGGTATAAAGAACGTTACTGATAATCACATGGGAATTATTTGATGTGATGCGAGTCTTATTTCCATTGGAATAGCATTATAGGTTAAAATGTAGAAAATGTTATTCTGGTTGTGGAAACCGGATTATTCAAAATATGACAATTTGGTGGAATTAGAAGCGATTGTAAAATATTAAAAAGAATCATATTAAATTAAATCTGATAATAAATCAGAAATAAATTAAGCATACTGATCTGATACTAATAACAATAATAATTATAAAATATAATCTATGCCCTTCAGTAAATTTGACTTTTAATATCCACTTATGCAATTAAATAAATATATATTTAAATGTTCTAGATGCATTAAAACAAACAGAAATATCAAGAAGATATTCATTGGAAATTTTTGTGAAAACAATATTACAATTTTCCACCAATCAAAAATCATCCAATCAGATTCATTTCAATTCAGCTAAGATCAATTTCATTTTTTCCAAAGGACTTTCACAAATTCTGGTATGTAAAATTTATTTTAAATAAATAATTTAATAGATATTTTTTTTGTTGGGGGATAAAATGCGAAAAAATTCGGCAGTCAATTTAAAAATTAACATAATTGGCCAGTTGTCTAAAATTCGTTTAAATTTATCGGCGTAATAATTGAATTATTTTTCTATTAAATTTATTGATTTCTATGAATTGTGCAATATTATTTTACGATGATAATTTCCGATCTCAGCCTCAATTTGCGCTCATAGAAAAGGTTTTCACTTGACTCAAGTTCACCGAACTCGGTCTCCATCATTTATGTCATTTCAAAATGATAGTTTCGACTACTTGGAACTGGAAAGAACAAGTTGTGAGGCCCAAATGCCGCCGCCGCCTCCAACAGATGGTAATATTTCGTTGTGATGTTCTGTAAGAATTTGACAAATTTCAATCAAATCCAACAGGTCAGTTGTATTGTCGAGCGATTTACGATGGACTGCTGTGCTGGAATTATACAAAAGCCGGATTGACTGTCGAACAGAATTGTCCCGCACTTTACGATTTCAACGTGTCAGGTATGTCGACAGCAGTTATATATAACAATACTAATTGAATTAATAATTTCCCAAATATATTTTTTGTTTTAATTTGTTGCATTTGACGATTATCTAGAGCTGATTGAGCAAGATTTTCCAGTTTGTTGGTTACAGTCGAATTTTCCGAGGAAGGAAATGAAAATCGAGAATTATTTTTAAATCTGATAAAGAAATTTTAACACTTTATTATATCTATTAATATTTCTTGTTTTAATTGAGAGAATATGTTAGGGTTTTGCGTAATATTTTATTTCCGTTTGCGTGAATTGGTAAAGGAAATAAATCAAGATGTTTGTTAGGGATGTTTCGACTCATTTAAAAATTTATTATGCTAAAATACTAGTTATTGATACTAAATAGTACCGGCCAACCAGTGGCGTCACCAGGGGGGGGGTTAGCGAGCTGAACAAAGGGACGCCAAAAGTTTAATGTTAGACATTAATAACCTAACTTTGCTGCAGTTCTTAGCTTCTTAATATATCAAGCTTTTACAGTAAATTATATTGCATACTTTGTTTTCTTATGTCCATCATAACTTTGTTAAGTGGCGATTACACTAAGCGAAGTTGAGATAAATTACCTATAATATAAAACAAAAATCAATAAATTTATAGCATATAAACACACCAACTCACCTTGAGGATGTTTGTAAAATAGTCACTGAGACAAACCCTACACTATAGAAACACAAAAAGTGACAGAGAAATAAAATAATGCACATTAATACAACCCATAATAAAACATGCATGTAAACTTTTAACATCTAGCCATCCGAAGTTGAAAAAACTCCTATAATAAATTGATTTAGACATTTTTGAAATAATTTTAGAAAGAAAAATGGAGGAAAAAATTTTAAAATTTAATTTTGAAACTGATCCAAATTTTTTTGAAAATGATGAAATTTCTTCGTAAGATTTATTTGAAAGTTGAAATTAATTTAATATTTCCATAGAATTTCAGATATTTCTGCAGAAACAATTCCATTTCGCGATGATGAAGAAATCACATTGTACGATTTATTTGAAAATTGAAATTAATTTAATATTTCCATAAAATTTCAGAAGTTGCTAGGCCCTCAACAACACCTGAGACTCAAACAAAAAAGCATACACTGTAAATTTTATTAATAAGTTATAAAAAATTAATCTTCTTACAGAATTTCGGAAATCGATAAAATAAGAATTATAAATGCCATGGAAAATGGGGAAGACTATTTCCATTTTGGAAAATTATTAGGAATATCCAGAAATTCCATCAAAACAATAATATATAAATACAAGAAATTTGGGGAATTGTCACAAGGCAAGATTGGTGGCAGTAAATCCAAAATTTCGGAAGAACATGGCAATAAACTACTTGATTTTGTCGAGAAAAATGTTTATTCTTCATTAGAGGAAATGAAAAACTTCCTAATCTCCGAAAATTTAAGTGTTTCCACAAATACTATTTCCGGTTTTCTTGGAAATCACTTAATAACCACCAATAAAATAAGACCATCGGTCGCTGAAAGAAATTAAGATCGCGTCTTGGATCTTAGAATGGAATACACGACGCGATAATTAGAAGAAGCATGGATGGATTCTGAATTAATATATATTGATGAATGTGGCTTTAATACTTAGACAAGGCAGAAACTTGGAAGAAATAAAAAAGGTGAGCGATTATACGCCACACTTCAAACAAACAGAGGGCGAAATATGTCCTTGGCTCTCGCAATTGGAATCAATGGACTAGTCCATCATAAATTAATAGTAGGGTCCTATAAAAAGGATACCTACCAGAGATTCATCAACGAAATAACTGTAAAATTGAATGGAACTGGATATCGTTTAATCCACGATAATGCTTCAATTCATGGTGGTGCAATATCTCTAAATAATTTTATTGAACATTTACCACCATATAGTCTTTTTCTGAACCCAATTAAAAGTGTGTTCAGTAAAATCAAATTCAATATTCGGAAATCTATATCAAGAGCAGGTGGATGCAGTTCCATGAATTTCCAATCCAGATTCGATTTTCTGAAGGACGCACTGGATAACGAGCTGGTGAAAGAAGACTTCAGTGATTTAACTAATTACTTTGTGCATATTAGGAGATTTTTTCCGAAATGTATAAAAAAAATACATATTTTTGGAAATTAGTTATTGTTACTTACTTGATTTCCTAAATATTATTTATAGTAATATATATATGAAATAGTTGATCAAAGTTATATTTAAGAGCTTGAATTATGATCATATTTCCTTATGAAATCATAATTCAACTCTTAAAAATTTTTAACTTTAAGTTTTATAACTATATAAAAAATAACTTACTTAGCAGTCATTTAAAAAAAGCTGAAATGCATTTATTTTTTCACAAAATAAATTCCGACAAGTTGAATTATGTATCAACTTGAATTATAACGGAATTTATCTCAATGGGGCTTGGTGTATCTATGTTCTGGTACAGGAAGATTCGGTAGGTATCCATGATGAACTCCATGATGGTCAGTAATAACACTATTGGTTTATCCCATCAGGTGACACCGACACATGTGAACTACAGCCGACAACCATCTTTTTTATTATTATTATTATTATTATTATTATTATTATTATTATTATTATTATTATTATTATTATTATTATTATTATTATTAATATCATTATTATTGTGTTATTATTGTGTTATTAAGTGTGTCAATTTTTCTAATTTTAAAAAAACCTTCAGTAACTATTGGGAACGAGTAACTTGTGAGACACTAGTATAGGACGCCAAAATGAGGCTTACAACAAGAGGTTGCAAGATGGCTAGATATTTTAAAGCAAATACTAAATTGTATTAAAGTTTTGGTCACTCAAAACTTGTCATTGTGTGGACATGTGGGGAAACTTGACGTCACACTGTAAGAGATAATATAAAGAAAGAATAATACAATTATTATGATGGTTAATGTCTAATATGCATAGGAACATAAATACACTGAAATGCATGTAAACATCAAAGACTCGAAATATATGCAAATCCTGAATATAAGAGTTATTATGTTTTATGTATTTTGTAAAGATTGTATGCAGGGGCTCAGAAGATTCTAGTTACGCCACTGTACAGGGATTTTGAATTTATTAAAATAATTGAATGTTATTTTCGTATGTTAAGTGTTTGTTACAAGTTTGTTGTTTGATAAATTTTTTTATGCTGTTATTTAAAATATTTTTTATTCTGTAAATATATATTTTTGAAAAAATAAAATGTTTTTATTTGAATGACTTTGATACAATTTGAAGACTATTGTTATAGGTTGATTTGTTGGAATATTTGTCCGAAACGAAATTTCCGAATAATATGTAATAATTTTAAATCTTTATAACTTTTTTTTGTATAAAACGTATTTATTTTTTTAAAAGTTCATTAGAAAACGCTTATTTCAAATTCAAATATTAAGTTAGATTTATAATAAGTTAATCACTATAAATTTCATTTTCAAATATAAATGTACAATTTAAGAAAATCATGATTTGAGACTTCTTTATTTATATATGTGGAAATCGAAGAACAATTCAGTAAAGGGGAGAGGAATATTAATAATTCTTTTGGTAGCAATACTGTTAACGTAAAAACTATTAGTCATTATTTTAAAAAATTCGATGAAGGAGATTTTGATCTTCAAAATATGCCTCGAAGTAGACTCAATATCAAGCTGTCGGAGAAAGTTTTAAGTTAAAATGTTACTCAAAATTCAATAAAATCTGTTCGAGAACTTGCTATCGTTCTATCTATCTCAAAAACAACCATTCGTGACAATTTAAAGATAATCGGTATAAAAAAAGCCTCAAAATGGGTCCCGCATGAATTGACTAAATTGCAGAAATTAAACAGATTACAAATTTGCAAATCTCTTCAAGCAAAACATCGAAAGTCATATTTTCTTAATAATATTATTATCTACGATGAAAAATGGATTCAATATGATAATTTCAAGCAGTCAGGAGAATGGTTGGATAAAAATCAATGCCCAACAATGATAATGTTGATGGATCATATATTGATTAAATAATAAATTTTTAAATATTAAATTGTACGTCTTATGAATTATAATCATTTAGCAGACATTTCACTCCAGAACACCTAATAATTAATGCTAACGTAATTATTAATTTAATAATAAATGTGATTTCTAGACTGAAGAAGACTAAAAAACGGTTAAAATATGTTGTTCAATATAATTAGTTGGCATTTTTCAATTATTATTATTATTATTATTATTATTATTATTATTATTATTATTATTATTATTATTATTATTATTATTATTATTATTATTATTATTATTATTATTATTATTATTATTATTATTATTATTATTATTATTATTATTATTTTCAATTAGTATTAATGTTATTGTTATTATTATTAATTTAATTATAATTATTATTATGATTATTTTTATTATTATAAATGATATATCTGATTATCCAAACAGATCCACCTATATGGAAATATAATTAATTAAATTGCCCTGATCAACAGCTAAATTTCCATATTGTCAACATGGTAGATTTTAGGATCATTTCGAATATTATAAATTTTTCTCATTTAAAATTCTAAAGAAAATATTTTCTAAAATTCTGTGAAAACCGATCAAAAATTTTAATGAACCGAATGTGAAATGCATTTAAATTATTTTTTTATTTTGAATTCAATTTTTTTTACAGTTTTTTTCAATTATAAATCAGTTTTAGTAATTATGAGAGAATTTAATTGTAAAGAAAACATATTGAAATTAGATCATCATTTAGCTTATTATATCAAGGGAGCAATACGATTGTAGCTTGATCCGTATTTTCTGTATTAATATAATAATAATAATAAGAAGAAGAAGAATAATAAGAATGTTATTATTATTATTATTATTATTATTTATTATTATTATTATTATTATTATTATAATTATTATTATTATTATTATTATTATTATTATTATTATTATTATTATTATTATTATTATTATTATTATTATTATTATTATTATTATTATTATTGTTATTAATATTAATAATAATAATAATAAATATATATTCATCTACAATATATTTTGACAGCATTTCTGCCTTCTTCACGTAGTCTTGAATTTTAAATTATTTTATCAAAAATTAAAAATCTTGTTTTTATAAATCACAAATTCTACAAAATTTAAAAAAAAATTAATTTTCTAAAATTTTACAAAACCAAGACTTCAACAAAATTTAATTATAACTTTCAACAAAATAATTAAAAAATTTTTTAACAAAACTATTGTACATTTAGTATCATCATACATCAAAAAATTAGTGTTATTTGTTTTATTTTTATTATTGCGTAAAATAAAGTTTATTATTAAGTCATTTTTTTGAGTGATTTTCAGATTATTAGAAATTATTTTTACAAAAAATATTACGGGGGAATTTTCAAAGAACAAACATGCTAATTGTATTATGAATTAATTATATGAAAAATATATTCTAAATTTAGATTTTCTTTGAAGATATGAAAAAGGTTTGGGAGTCTGAGTGAATACGACTCTGTAAAATTTCCCCTTAGCTCTGTTGCGTCAGTTCAGTAAGTTAGATAAAATATAACTCTGATAACAATAAAATTATATTTTTCTTGATAAAAGATTTTTAACAGAATTTTACAATATTTATTCGATATCTCTAAAAATGATGATAGAAATTTTTTCTAAGAATTTTTTTTTCTATGAACAAAGAGTTTGTAGTCATGGCCATTGCAAGTTCAGTGTGTTTCCGTGGGCTCAGTATCAAGATTTACATGTTCTTACATTAGTAATAATAAATACTGCTTCTTTACTTTCCGGATGAATCGTTGTTACTTATATGTACTACCACCATTTAACCTTTAAGAAGTTTCTTTTACGTACGATAAGATGGTCAAACAGAATGCATGAAATTAAATTTGTTGGGTTATTCTCTGATTCCTCGTGTCCTTTCTCTATAAATGAATAAGGCAAAAACTTAACTCAGAATACGTTTATTGATTATCAATACATAATTACAACTCGCAAGGTATTTGTACTCGTTTGGTCTTTCACGAATCTATTGCATGTAAGGTAAATCGTATGATCTTTCAATGACCAACTTCGTCTAGTCTGCTTCTCATTAACACTTTTACTTATAATTATCTTAATTAACTTTATCAATCAAACAGCTCCCAACAACACATAAAACTTTCTCGATATGACAATGTACTACAATGAAAAATACAAACAAAAACAATATTTATTGAATAAATAAGGTATTATTTCCCAATAGGAAAATATTTTGTGTTTCATTTGTCACTACAAAATTCCAAAAAATTCGCCAACATTTCGATTAACAATAAAATCCCGACAAAACGTCCTATGACTTCTAAGGCGTGTTTAAAGGTTTCGAGAAAAGTATTTGTAATTTTTATTATGTATTTTACATTAATCCAAAAGTTTTTTCGTGAACACAAATTTTGAGGCATCATTTTGCACGAAATTTATTTAAGCTTGAAATGTTGAATTTGTTTTCTTTTTAAATTATTTTGTTTTAATCTATCATTTACAATAAGATAAGAATCTTAATAAACCATTTACACCTTATCATCGTATAACGGAGCATTTGAACAAAATAAAATTATAAAGCTTATTAGTTGTCATTTTGTTTAAATAATTAAATTTTAATTGAATAAAATTTTATTTAATTATTTAATTTATTGCTTAAAGCTGGTGTTTCTAAAGTTTATTATAATGCACATTATAATCTTACATGTATATTATAATTACATTAACTGTTAAATAAAACAAAATACCTGAATTTCCTTTGTGAAAATATAATTAAATTAATTCATAAAATAAATAACTAAATAAATATTAATTAAATAAAGAATTAAATGAATCCATGTTGTGGATTGATGTGGTATGTAAATTCCTTTTGCTTACATTACTTTGCGTTTAATTTAATTAAACGCAATTGTGTTTAAATATTACGAATAAATCTAGGGATTTAGAATTTTATAAATATTTATTATGGACGTTATTAATACAAAAATTAATGCATCTAACCCACTTGAACTCAGACTAACACTGTTGAACACAGCATTTCAACAGTTCAAAAACCTCATTTGGCTCGCGTGACGCACTTTCGGAACCCGTGGATTAAATAATTGAAATATTTTACACTAAATGCCTGATGCAAGAAATTACGGGCTAAAATTCTATAAGGAGAAAATTCTTCAGTGTCTGAATGTACATTACAATCATTTTACAATCTTTTGTTGGTTAAAGATTACAAATCATCGTTGAATTAATCTCAGAAAATATATTGAAGGTCCACAAGAATCAAATTAAAACGATTTGATACAATCAGAAGCGCACCCAGGATTTTGTCTTGAGGGTGGCTCAAACAAAATTAAGCATACAATTATGATTATACAATTTTGATAAAAACCAACTAATTAACAACAATTTGAAAAATATATTAATACTAATTTTATTAATTTTAAAATAAATATTTTTTAAAAAAGCTTCATATAGAAAATAGTCAAAAAATTGAATAATAAATTTAAATTATAAAATATTTATTTTAAAATTAATAAAATTGCCTAAGTTGTTTAAATTATTTACAATGTGCGCAGTTTGTACTATTCTACTATAAGATGACAAGACACCTGTCGAAGTATATCGTAAAACATTTATTTGGGTGGCGTTTTCATTTAATAAAATTATTGCCATGTTATTTTATTATTAATTTGTTAAAATAGTTTTATAATAATAAATAATTATTATAATTCACAAACTTAATTACATAAAAACGTCAACCTCTTATAATTATGTGTAGTGATAGACTTGAGACTTTTTAAAACTTTTTTTGATCAAACGTCCATTTATTCATAGTAAAAAATTAAATTATGGTGCTTGGCTGTGTGTAAAGAATTGGCATTTTATTTTCATATAACATTTTTTCATGACTCGCTGGGCTCATGTTAAAAGACAAGTTTGCCCAACAGGTTGAACATATTAAATCTAATCTATTTTTCTAAGTGTACTAAAATGAATTTTTCCCCAAATGGTTGATTGACATTCACTAATTCCTTAGGAAGTAGCTCCTAAGCTCATAGAAGCTAAACATGTGAGCACACCTGGCCCAGTGAAACTGAAACCAATCTGGCAGAGAATCATTGAATAGTAAGAATAGGAAATATCAAATACCAATATTAACTTTTGTTTTTTTTCTCTTTAATAACTGTTTAAAATCTGAAATAAAATTTTCCTCTATCCTTCATTGATGTAATAATGCAACAAAGATTATTGTAAACATTTCTCCTAGAATTCACATTAGATATTGCCATGCCAATCGGACGGAAGACGACTGAAAACTTTTACAAACGAATGCTTTCAAAATGTAAAATATTTTATTGAAATTCATTTAAAACATAGTCAAAACTGTTTTTATAAATTTTATTAAATTGTTTTAATTCTGTGTTTTATGAAGCAGAAAATTTTAATTAAATCAAGCGAAAATAATATTTTGAATTATATTATTATAATATATGTCATTTATAACAAACATTAATAATATATATATAATCATTGGTGGGATAAAGGAAATATAAAGGTCATAAGCGGTAAATATTTCTGGGCCTGTAAACTCAAGTGAGGAAAAAATGTTTAGTCTATTTCCAACAGTTTTAAATGCATGACCTACTTTAAT
Organism: Schmidtea mediterranea; assembly: GCA_022537955.1. Classification (NCBI taxonomy): domain Eukaryota; kingdom Metazoa; phylum Platyhelminthes; order Tricladida; family Dugesiidae; genus Schmidtea; species Schmidtea mediterranea. The sequence goes on from CM039679.1 coordinate 10,791,984, forward strand.
AAACTATATGGTTTTAAATTAAATTATCTATATAGTTTTATAAAATATATAAACTATATAGATTTTATAAATTAAAATTGACCTCAAAACGACCATGTCATACTTTAATGTCCTTAAAATTACCTTTAAACAACTTCTGTCTACTTTGTTGACCTTAAACTACTTATTTGACATACTTAAAAAACACTTTAGCTTAATAATTTTTCTAATGGAAGTTGACCTATATCTAACGCGCTTTAATCATACTCACATCATAAGAAAAGAAAAGTAATCAAAGATTTTACATTAAAAAGAACACCAATCCAAAATATAAATATTCAGCTACAATATATTTCGACTGAATAACAGTCTTCGTCAGGTAGTCTTGAACTTTAAACTATTTAGAATAAACCATAGTTATTTAAACAAATTTCTGCTTTTAAATTCTCAAAACATTTTATCAAAAATTAAAAATTTTGCTTTTTTTTAAATCACAAATCCTACAAAATTTAAAAAATAAATTAATTTTTAAAATTTTACAAAACTGAGACTTTAACAAAATTTAAATAAAATTTTCAACAAAATAATTAAAATTTTTACCAAAACTATTTTACATTTAGTTTCATCCTTCATCAAAAAATTGCACTTACCAATTTAGTATATTGCCAATTGTGTGTGATTTTGTTTTATCAAATATTTTACACATTAAAATATTTATTAAAAATCATGTTTTGTACATGAATTTCCGACTTGCTATATTTTTTGCGAATTCCTCGATAATTTTAACAATGTCACTAAGTTTAAAATTTTCTGCTCCATATACAGAATGACCATATTATATTATAATTTTTCTTCTCCCATAGTACTCATTAAATAATTTTTTACAAACGATTTTTCTTTTGATGCATAATATTTCAACATTCGTAAATGTGTAAATCTTAAAAATTTTTAAATGTAAAATCCCTAACGTGTGTGCAAGGAAGGATAATTCATGAATATTGTACATTTATGTCTCTCTTTAGCAGTGCATATACATAATTTATAAAAATATTATTAAAATACATTTATTAGGCGTGTATATGTTTTATCATTGTATTGACTATAATATTATTATTGTTTGTGATTTATAATAATATTTTTGATTATATATTTGCCTATGAGAAAAATTAATTTTTTTGCGTTGATTGTATCATAACAATATAACTAATAAAGTAACATCCGAATTACTGATAAATACATTATGTAAGAAATTATATTAATTAGAAAATTTCCCATTCAGCATTGAACCCAATTTTCCTTGCGATCATCTGTGCAAATACCCCATTGCAAAAAAAGTTCGAAATAATTATCCACTACAAACAAAATATAATTATTTTATAATTATCAAAAAATAATTATTAGTTTTTTTCAATGTTTTCTTAATCCGAATCTTTATTGCAATCCTATAATTATTGTGTGAATTAATTATTATTATTATTATTATTATTATTATTATTATTATTATTATTATTATTATTATTATTATTATTATTATTATGATGATGATGATGATGATGATTATTATTATTAAAAATATGTAAATATTTATTATAAGAATATTTTTTAATTTTTACCACTGATTACTTTTCATTTTCAAATGACATTTTTAAAAAAAATATTTGACTATGAATCAGAAAAAATATCGATGTTTTTTTTTATATTCACAAATTTTTGGCACAGCCTTTTTATGATCATAAATCTATTAATTTTATATAAAATAAGAAAAATTTAATTTATTTTAAATTTTTTATTGATGCTATTTGTTGAAAATTTTATGTTTGAAGTAATAACAGTGTATAATTTAGTGTATAATTTATGTAAATTAAGTCGTAAATTTCTTAATAAATCTCATTTACGAGTTTGGATATTTTCTAATCTCATTTATAAATTCTAACTTATCACATGTGTAATGCTACATACATTGGAAAGACAGCCCGTCATCGCTACTCGAATTCAAGAACATCGTGAACCCAGTCGAATGAGTAAAATTTTTGAGCGGGATAAAATTGAAAAATGGAAGTACGTTTGTGATACATTAAAGTCCATCTGTTATTTAAAGAGGAAAGATTGTCAATGTGAAAATAATAAATAATTTATGCGAGTAATTCATTTTTAAAGTAAATATGAGAGGAGAAATTTTAATATTTGTATAAAATGTTCCAAGTTTACGACCTGTCCAATGTTTGTGTGTGTGTGTGGAAGGGGAGGGGGATGGCGAGGGCGAAATCGGTAAAACGTGCGTTTTCAACAGTAGTTAATAGCGCCGTTTGCCTTCATGTGAATATCAAACAATAATCGGAACTAATTATAATTTTATGCCTCATAAAGTAAACAATAATTATAATTAATTTCAAATTTATATTAAAGTGATTTTTTGATAAATTTATATATATTTTTTTGATTTCATTTCGATTAAATTTTTGTGCAGAACAATTGTCTCAAGCTCAAATTGCTCTGAGGGCCAGATAATGACTTTTAAATTACCCCAAGGGCCGCATCATCGGATATATTCCCCAACTTACCTGTAAGATAAAACACATCAATCATGGTTTACCATTTCATTGGTGTTAAAACAATCAATATTCTGGTTCAAGTCCAACTAAGACCACGAATAAATAACAATTGATTATGTAAAAGACTAGTTAACCGCATTTCTTTAGTTAAATGACGCAAACATTAATGCTCAAACGGTTATGAGATAAAATATAAAAAAAGGAATATTAAATTTTTAGAAACAGGATGAGTGTTTCAAACCCCTGGTGTAATATGTTTTATTTTGTTTATAAAAATTGCGTCTAACCAATCATTTTCCTGTGAAGCAATAAGAGTCACGCGGCGTGACACTTTGAAATAAACAGAATGTTTACCATTCTTTCCTTAAAAGAATTTACAATTTTACTATTTACGTATTAAGACATGCAATTATTTGACGACTGAAAAGAGCATAAGAAAGGAAAATAGAGGTTATTAATTTCAATTTTCGTGTATATTATATTTTTGTTCATTTCGTCAGTACAACCTCACAAACCTACAATTCTGTCCAAATTTGCCCATATTTTGGTACACAGTCCTACTACAATTTTGATACTGTAATTTAATTGATAAGTCCAAAAATGTTTGGACGATGTAACTTGGTCTATCTGAACATATTGAATCTTTATTCAGTATGTCTGCAATTAAATCATCCGCTATCTTGAGGATATTTTTATGTTTAACATTAGATTTTAACAAACAAAAACCAAGGGTAAAAAAAAATAAAAATTTGTCTTTGTTTGTATCAAGAGAAAAAAAATTATTAATTTATACTTTACCAAAATGAAAATAAATTAAATATCAATAAAAGAAAACAGATCAAATGTAACCAAAATATAAAATACTTTTGATTTGTTTTAATTAAAATAGCTAGTCTTTGAATTAAATTATTTAATTCTTCTTTTAATTACTTTATAATGTTTTTTGCTCCTTTAAAATAGACGTTTCAAAATTTGTAACATTTCAATTCTCTATTGTCAATCAAAATAAAAGCGGGCTTATCAAATTTTCAGTAACCGGAACCCATTTTAAAAAAAGAAACTTTTCGTGACTCATTCGTTTAGTAAAGAAGGGGTGAAAGTCAAATAAAAACTGTCTACTTCTCTTTTGTTTTGATATATTAAATTTCGAATTCTAAAACGATCAGAACAAACTCAAAGTAACTAAATAAAAATAGTTGTTTATTTATGAAAATTGGGAACTAATACCTTGTGAGGCGTAGTTGATAATTATCTTTAAATTCTATAATTAATGTTCAAAATGCTCTGTCTACAGGCATTTTGAATGTATTTATATAATTGAATGTGATTTGTGTATATTATAAGTTTAAATTTTTGTTTTATAAAAACCTTTTTTAAATGGAATGATAATTTTTGTGTTTTTTTAAAAAGTAATTTACAAGCTTAATTTTTTTAAATTAAAATAATTTTATATTGTTTTGATAAAATTTGATTACGAATAATATTGGTTATTTTTGTTTAAATATTCTTATATTCTTTCAGTTATTGTTAATGTGATTTCAAGCCTCGAGAAGACTGATAAACGGTCAAAATATATAAAGATATGTTATACAAAATATATAGTTGGTTTTTTTCCAATTAATAAAACTTTGCTTTCTTTCTTTGATTATATATTAATATATCAATATTTTATGCGCTCTGATCATGTGTGGGGGACCTAAACACTTTGAATGATTATAATAATTTACTGGTATGCGTGAGTGGAAGCTTTTCTCATTGGAGACGGTATAAGATGGTTATTCTATTGCATATGGGGTTTTGTTTTAAATGATATCAATGATTAAATTGTTTATTAAAATGTAAAATTTATTAAATTTAATCAAAAAAATTTTTTTTTAATTAAAAAAATTATTTGATTTATTTTGAATGTAAATGTTTAATAAATGAAAAACTAAATATTAATAAAATATATTAATAATAAAAATTAATATTAATAAAACTAAATATTAATAAAATAGCTGCTCTTTCTCCTGGCCTAAATGTCAAATATGATTGCATTTCTACTCAGATATGAAATATTAAATTGTAAATTTTATGTAAATTTCTGTAATTATGTAATTTATGTAAAAACATAGAAATTATCCCCTATCGGAATAAGACTAACTAGACTTGTGAGAAATTATAAAAAAAATGATGGAAAAATGAGATAAATTAAAAAAAGTTTTTAACCAATAGGAAAAGAATAAAAAAAGTCGAACAATAGCGAGATAGAGTTTCAGGAAAATAAAATGAAACCACAGAGGAATAAAAAAGACAATCATGTTGTCAGGAAAACATCAGAGAAATAAATATAAATTTATTTACCCATTCATTAGAATCGGTAGAATGCCGTTGTGGAACAACGGCAGCGACAGGGATAAGGGGAAAAACTAATTAATTTCCAATTTCTGTACTACAATGGACTAATTGTGACGATTGAACAATTCAGATTTGACGCATGTACGGATCTGTTGTTGACGAGTAAATTTAAAAGCTAGCTCAATTGCGCTGAAATTAATTATCTATGATAAATCTGAAAATGAGTGGGGGAGAAATGTTGAATATAAGTGAATTTTGAATGATTGATATTTTGATATCACAGGATTTAATATGGTGCTGCTGCCTCTGTGACTGCCTCTGTAGCTGCCTCTGCTGCTGCCTTTGTGACTGTCTTTGTTGATGCCTCTGTGACTGCCTCTGTTGCCTACTCTGCAATTTCCTCTTACTCCAACTTTGATACACTTCGATGTTTGTCTTAAACCGATTTAGACTTCAATTTTTAATAAATGTCAAATATTATCATCGTCCGTTTTGAAGGATTTGATTTATTAATTATCTCAATTTGACCAATAATTATAATTGATAATAAATTTACAATTTTTAAGAAATCACATCAACATTTTATTTGTTATTTTTTATTTATAATAATAATAATAATAATAATAATAATAATAAAAATAATAATAACAATAATAATAATAATAATAATAAAAATAATAATAATAATAATAATAACAATAATAATAATAATAATAATAATAATAAATAATAATAATAATAATAATAATAATAATAATAATAATAATAATAATAATAATAATAATAATAATAATAATAATAATAATAATAATAATAATAATAATAATAATAATAATAATAATAATAATAATAATAATAATAATAATAATAATAATAATAATAATAATAATAATAATAATAATAATAATAATAATAATAATAATAATAATAATAATAATAATAATAATAATAATAATAATAATAATATAAAACTGTGATTCCTTGGTAGCAGCATAAATGAATCTATCAGATTAGTGAATAATATAAAATAAGCCCTTGCTGCAAAGTAATTATTATATTGTTGAAAAAAGTTTCGATTGTTAAATAATCTTCTTCAGTTTCTTAAGGTTTATTTAAGAGGATTATTTAACAATTAAAACTTTTTTCAAACAATATAATTATTACTTCGCAGCAAGGGCTTATTTTATTATTCACTTATCTAAAAATAATAATAATAATAATAATAATAATAATAATATTATTATTAATATTTATATAATTTTATTGATAGTATATAGAGTTTTTCTAAGTGTTTCATCCTCTTTGTCAAAAGGTTTAATCATCCAGATAAAATACGAATACACACCGTCAAATAACTGAAGATCACTGTCTGAATGTTTACTCCCATATTCAAGAAATTTTAGGAAGAGGAATTGACCGTGAATTGTTTTAATAAAGAATAATTTTTATTGTACGTAATATTTGTTTTCAAATTTATAATTATATTAAAAATATCATTGTTCCTAAAAAGTCTATCATTATAAAATTATCGCAATCTTACGAATTGACAAGTAGAAACTCTGTAAAGTTCATGAGCCATCGGTCCGTAACGGACAGGAAAAGCGGCATTATGGCTTAAGCATTCTTTAATTAGGGTTTGTTTTTGGTTGTGAAAGTGCATAAAAGATAGTATGACTCTGATATCGTTGTTATTTTAACCGTTGTTTATTTATTAGGTTGTCTATTAAATTGAGAATTAATATTGAAGAAAGAACTACCTAATTATAGTGATTATTTAATTATATTTGAAGTCATAAATCCCTAAAGAAGCGTTTTTTTACATTTCTATGACAACAGAGATGTTATTAAAATATCAGATCTAAGAAAATATTTTGTTTATTATTTCAAATGGAATGGCAATTAAATTTGTTATTCTAGTTGATTGATGTTAATCAGGGGTAAGGACAAACAATTCTAGGAAATACAAGAAATTTAAGAAATAGGAATTATGTAATTTAGACTGACCGGTTTCATATGAAATCCAATTCGGAGGGGGGAAGCGAAGAATAAATAACCACATAACAAATGTCCATATATTATATACTTTTAATATATATTTGTTTTGTGTGTTAATGGGACACCAAAGCCCAATAATAATGCATTAATATGAAGGATTTACGGTAAATTACATTATGAATGTCGTGTTGAAATATTTACTTTAATTTCTAAACTTTACTTTTACTTTAATACTATGCAACGCCACTTGAACATCACTTAGATGTAATATTTCAACAGGTTCACTGTCATTATCAAGTAGGAAAGATATAATAATATAGATTTTAAATTGATTATTAAAACAAATTGTAATAATGAAACAATTATTAATTTTATTAAATTTTTAATCAAATTAAATTATTTTTTAATATTTACATAACTATTCAAACATTCAACTCCTGTGATTTCCTCTTAATTGGAGACAGTTAAAAATTCCCTTGGTTATAACTGTTAATGTCAGTTAAGGAATGCAACCTTTTACGCTTTAATTCATTTATAATTTCTTTAATTTTTATTACCATTTGGTAGGAAAGCTAATACACATCACGAAGAAAAATTCAAACTCATATTATGGGTACAAAACATATAAGCAAACAGTTAAAATGTGTTAGCATAGAACCATGGTAGTGTCAGGAGAATTTTAATATACGTGTCAAAGTATCTAACAAACCTTTGTGATTAGCGGCTAAAGATCATTAGTTTCTATCATTTGAAGGGGTTTAACCCTAATTATGTTGGGTCAATATACTTACATTAACGTATGCAATGAATCTCATAAACTCAAAATGGATTTTAGTAGATTTACTGGTGTTAATCATATTTTCACATTTATTTTATATTCATTGTGACTTTAAAAGGTTTACGACAACATATGTGTAAAAAAAATTATAAATGAAAATGAAATGGAAATGAGTCTCCGAGACTCGTCCCAACGAAATTAAGATTAAAACGTAAATTTTCTTAATCTTGTCAATTCTTCAACTTATTTCAAAGATCCGAAGTAGGAGTCGACAGATTTTCCATCATCTTAATCAGAGAGCCTAATGTGTCATGATAAATAATTTAAAGTCTGGTAAATTCTAAAATCTATTTTATGGCATAACAGTTCTATTATTTATCTCTTTAGAATCGAGTACTATTGTGTAATAATTAACATGAAATATGAGCTATACTTCAGACATACTATAACATACACACACGCATCATACCATTCACAATAATTACGTAATTTAATTATTATACGTCTGTATAACCAAAGCCAACTCTTGAGGTTAAACTTGGAAGTAAGTCAGTTTGAAATGTTTACATAAAAATATTTTTGTACAAATTTTTCTATAAAACATTCCTTCGTATGGAAGTATGAAACATTTGTAATTGCTTTTTATACATAAATTTATTGAATTTTATATATAATTTGACTTCCGTGATATTTTAGCAAATATTAACAAATATTAGTCCAAGCAATGTCATAACTAGCTTTTCTAGTACCCTGTGAAATATTCTTTTAGGACTCTTACTTTTGCTTTGCTACTAAAAATAATAGTACAAATATATTAATACAAATATTAGTACATCTATCATGCAAATGTCTGTGCTTTTGTGTGTCTGTCCCACGGATTATAACTATGATTATGCTATAATTATAAATTATAATGAATAATGACATTTATATATACTTCTCCTTGAATTGAACTCGGGACTTGACCCCTAAGGTTCAAACTCCTCAAGTTTAAAATGCAGGGCTTACCAATTTAATAGAAATAAATTTTTTTCTAAATTATAAATTCAACAATTCTAAAATTTTTCTAATAACCACATTCATCAAAACTTTTGTATGCACGCTTGGATAAATTCTGTTAATTTTTTTTTAGCTTTGGCCTACAAATCGTGCCTACCTTCAGGAGAATGGCTTACGAAGGGTGGAGTCAACCAGTCATATACAGATTACATGGCCTGCGTTCCGAAAGCAGTAAGCGAGACATTATTTATTATGTTTAAATTTATTTGTTTAAATCAACGTTAATAATAATAATAATAATAATAATAATAATAATAAATATAATAATACAAAATCACACAAAATTGGCAATGAACTAAATTAAAGAGAAGATCAATCCAAAATATATATTCAGCTACAATATATTTTGAATAATAGTCTTTGCCAATACAGTTTTAAATGCATGAACTACTTAAATAAACTATATAGTTTTAAATTAAATAATCTATGTAGTTTTATAAAAATATATAAACTATATAGATTTTATTAATTAAAATTGACCTTGTTCTACTTTGTTGACCTTAAAATTACCTTAAAACCACCTCTGTTTACTATTTTGACCTTGAAATTACCTTGAATCCAAAATTTGAGCTTAAAATGACTTTTAAACGACCTTGACCTATTTTTGACCTTTACCTACTTATATGACCTACTTAAAAAACATTTTAGCTTAATAATTTTTCTAATGGAGGTTGACCTATATTTGACGGGCTCTGCTAATACTCACATCATAAGAAAAGAAAATTAATCAAAGATTTTACATTAAAGAAAACACCAATCCAAAATATATATATTCAGCTAGAATATATTTCGACTGAATAACAGTCTTCGTCAGGTAGTCTTGAACTTTAAATTATTTAGAATAAAACATAGCTATTTAAACAAATTTCTGCTTTTAAATTATCAAAACGTTTTATCAATAATTAAAAATTTTGCTTTTTTTTTAAATCACAAATTTTACAAAACCGAGACTTTAACAAAATTTAAATAAAATTTTCAACAAAATATTTAAAATTTTTACAAAATTATTTAACATTTAGCCTGTAATCTACATTCTCAAGTTCTTGATAACTGAAAAAATCGACTGAAAAAATCGATTAATTTCAGTGTATACAATTGTTGTCTGAATTTTGTGTTTATAAGTCGATTTCAAGTCCTACTTAGATTTTGTTCAGATCTTGGTTTTCAATTTATATGTCATGGGTGTAATACCACATACATTGGGATGACTGTCTGTCATTTTCACTCTCAAGTTTTCGATCACAATCGACTCATGGAATCGATTGATACTGATAAGCGCAATTTTTGTATGCAGAAGAAACTAAATGTAAAATATTTTTGGTAAAAATTTTAAATATTTTGTTAAAAAGTTTTATTTTATTTAAATTCTGTTAAAGGTTCGGTTTTAAAAAATTTTTTAAAAATTAATTTTTTTTAACATTTTATAAACTTTGTGATTAAAAAAAAAGCAAAATTTTTAATTTTTGATAAAATGTTTTGAGAATTTAAAAGCAGAAATTTGTTTAAATAACTATGGTTTATTCTAAATAGTTTAAAGTTCAAGACTACCTGACGAAGACTGTAATTCAGTCGAAATATATTGTTGCTGAATATATATTTTGGATTAGTGTTCTCTTTAATACTAATAATAGTAATATTAATAATAGCTCCTCAATTATCAACTATAATTTCTATAGAAATCATTTAATAATTATCCGCAGTATTTACATAATTTATTTTCTTATTTTTTATAAACATTGTCAACTCTCTTAGTCGTTTGAACGTCAATGAATTTAATCAACTTGATAATATTAGGAGTGAGGCGTGGGGGGTGGCGGAATTTTTGATAATTTATTGGTCAGTTCTTGAATCTATTTCTGTCAACAAAAATTTTATCCTCAGTTATCACTTAAACCCAAAGGAGAATTTCGGCAATAAAAACAAACTAATAGCTCCAATGTGAGCACGGGTTAAATTTCAAATGATAATTCTGAAAACGGCTATCTCAATTATAATTTTAAAATTCCAAATCAGCGAAAGAATTTTTAAAAATAAACATTTTCATTTTTCATCATTTTTTAAAATATTAATCAAATTGATACCATTTTTAGAGCTACTCAATTTACATCTACTTTGTCGGCTACTCAATGTCTATTATTGCGCTCGTGATCTCATTGGCTGTTCTCTTTTATTTTAAGTGAGACATTTCATAGATGTAATTATATATATATATATATATATATATATAATTTTATTCTTTAATCCTTGATCATATCGGCTCTACTAATGAATTACCTCCCCTTTAACCTCTGAATGATTGTCTCAGATTATATTTTGTGATTTATCTCAAATAAGATCATAATACAATTTGAATTTGATGGCAAAATGAATATCAAAGCAAATATTTAAACGCATTTTGATCGTAACGAGAAATTAATTATTTTCATTATAAGTTTTTTACAAGTTTTTTGTGTTTGGAATAACAAATCCTAATTATCTCTCGCCCCAGCTATATAAGAATCCATTTATTTTTTGAATTAAAAAAATACGACAATTTTTCAGAAACTTCTCTTCATTTATTTATATTTTCAATTAAGGAATTATTGCAAAATATTTTAACTATTTTTTTAATCCGATTTTTGATGAAATATTAATAAATATTGTAAGGATAAATATTAAAAATAAAATTTATAAATAATTAATTTAAATTATCTAATAATAAAACAGAATTCTCAAAATGAATGTAATGTGATTAATGAGTTAAGAAACTGTTGGTTGTTAAAGTTGGTTGTTATTCAAGTCCTTATCATCATTCGGCAAACGGTCAAATTGAACGCCAGTTTCGAACAATAAGAGATTCTATATAGATATCATTAAAAGATAATAAATATCGAGATTGGGTCGAACTATTACCAAAAATATAATTTATCTAAATAGCACATATCAGAAAACAATTATGACATCTCCGTCCGAGATCATATCTGACAAAGCTTTAAGTAGAGAATGGATTGATGATAAAAATACAAAAATAGTTGTAAGCAGTGATAGGAAATTCGTGATTGGTGATGTAGTTTTGATAAAGAAAAATAATATAAATAAATCAGAGAACAGTTACGCAGGTCCTGGTATAATTGTCGGAAAGAACAACAAAAGAAGTTATAAAATTAAATTAAATAATAGCTCTATTTTAGTTAGAAATATAGAATGGCTCAAACATTTTAAAGCAGGGGGATGTAAGGATAAATATTAAAAATAAAATTTATAAATAATTAATTTAAATTATCTAATAATAATACAGAATTCTCAAAATAAACTTGTTTAAATATCCTCAGAACGGCAGAAACTCGAATGAATTTAAATTTGCAATATCAATAAACATTTTATAAAAATGGATGTTCTAACTCGATCTAATAAATATCATGCGATATTATAATGGCGAGTATTTGCATTAACGTGTAAGAGTCAAATTTCAATGTGATCTGAATATCAAATTGTTATGTGTGTGTGTATGTTCTTGTTGCTCATTACTTAATCATTTTAGATGTGCATCGACGAAACCTCTTTATATTTACAATTTTAGTAATTTCATTGAGCACGATCTTTATTTATATAGAAAGTCATTTTTATAGTGGATCTTTAGAATGCTAAGGGGTAAGACATTTTTTTCACCCATTCAACGAGCTTCAACAAGTCAAAATACTCAAAGATGTTATATATGTTCTAATACAACGCAAAGAAAAGAAAGGCAAAATGGATTTATTAAATGTGATGTAGAGTTGGACATACTATGGACTGCATAGACAAATGTTTTGAGTTATATCACAATGTAAAATCATTTTAAATGACATTTTTTAAACAAATGACTGGTTTTTAAAACAAAATGTTTTTTTCAAAAAAGAACCCCGCAACCAAAATGTTAATAATTTTTATTACAACTAATATTAAGAGATACTCACATATTTATCAGAAATGTGCCGTTGATAGATGTCTAAAGATGATGCAAAATGGTCTCTGGCGTGCTACACACTTAACTTCTGTTTTAAAATTCTGTTTATGTTATGAGCTTAAAAAATTCAACTTCTAGAGAAATTCAGCTCCCTATATAATTTATTCGTGCCAATCTGGGCAAACGACTTCATAAGTCTCTAAATAGCTTCAGTACAAACTATGGCTTAATCTTTCCAGTGCCTATGTAAGCAACAGCAGCCTTTCAAATCGGCACTGCATCCAGATCTTTTAACGGTACAAAAGATTTGCTTTCTGACTCTATGTCCATAACTATAGAAGAATTAGATTTTATAGGGTAAATGAGCATGTCGAGTTTACAAAACATTAAGAACATAAAAGCATGTAAAACCATATATTGTTGATAAAATCCAACCTTGAAAATTAACTTGCCATAGATAAAAAAAAATATTATTTGGCGATCTTAGGTCAGAGCTGAAAGAACCAACTAAAAAGGTGTTAAGAATGAAATTTATGCGACTATCTATACTAAATTTGTGTTTTAATATTTGCTATAGTTTCGAGGATTTTATATAGCACACACGCTTTTTCGTGGCCGGATATACAATTATTTTGATTTTTCCGTTATTTTTAGGCTTCCACTTTTAACAACAGTATTTTATTTAATTTTAATTTAATTATTTAATTTAATTAATTAAATTCATTAATTCTTTGATGATATTTCTTAAAGAAATTCATATTTTTATTTTTATTAATTCTTTGATGTCAATAAATTAGTTCCAACATGGGTGATTTAATTATGGGTCTTCCATTCGATAATACAAGCAAAAAATGTAACTCAATTATTGTTGAATTTTGGTCCTTCGTTTTTCATTTCAACCATAATTATCACTCTTTTTTTAATTTTATTATTTCGCCACCATGTTGGATACAATCTATAATATTTTGTTTTAAATAAATGTTTGTATTTCCTTGTTTTTAATTATTTTAATGTGTTTTACTTATTCTACTACTGTCTTTTGTAACTTTGTTTAATTTGGTGTAAGAAAATGAATGTTAAATGAACTGTGCATCGTTGAACGCCTCGTAGCGGCTACTGAAAAGTGGCCCGAACGAGCAGAAAAACTAAAATCAAGGGAAGTCCGACTGCAGGTAGGGGAATTAGGGAAGATCGCTCAACGATCTCACAGGACGATTTTTATGCCTCGAATGATAATACGAGTAAAATTGGGAAGAAGGGATAAGTTCAGATTCGGAAATGATGGGAAAATTAATAATTCAAAATAAAATAATAAAAAGGGAAGTGTCAGATTTTTATTTAAAATGATATTGAAAACTAAGTACTAATTATCATCGACGAATATACACGCTCGCACACAAATTGTCACTCATCAAGATCTCCATGTTTTCTTCCGCAAGGAAAGTGTGATCACCGTCGGACGAGAAAGTAAATCTTGAATTTATGCCCATAGAAATGTCCATTTTTGAGACCTGCCATAGAAAGACGTAATTCCAACGCAGTAGAAATATAGATAGGGCGATTTCTGTTGGTGTACGAGATCTAAGCGACAGTACTCGTAGCTCTGATTCCATAGAAAAGTCATCAATCCCACACGAATAGGAGTACAGAAGTCGACTGCCCCACAAATAGTAAATGTTGTAATCCGAGTTCTACTTGAATAATTGACAGGAACGATTTTCGGCGGGAATCACAAACAGGCGAAATCATAAATATGGTGAAGTGCTTAGCAATACACCCTACCCAATAAGTATAGGCCATTCCCATTTGTTTCGATAAGGCAACGAATATTGAATCCCTTTGCTTTCAACCTCGATACATATGAAATCTTCCATAGATCCTCGATTAACCGATGGAAACTATATCCCGAATAGCATCCGCGTCCGCCATCTAATCAGTACAACAACACGACCATTGTTCCTACGGCGATTCCAAATTTTCGCTATTATCATCATAAATCCATTGATTACGTTGTCTATGGCAACGCATACGCTACCGCTAGTTATATGAAAAAATTTCTTCTAACTATCATAGTCATGACACCGATAAAGAATTTCTCTCCCCGTATTTCCCCCAGTCGACTGACAATATAACCACTATCGTCTGGGTTGACAAAATTATTGTGAGCAACGACATAGTCAACGACTACTGCTATTAACATCAATTATTGATTTCCCTTATAAAGATACTCACAATTATTATCCCAATTATTATTATTATTATTACTAATATTATTATTATTACTATTATTATTATTATTATTATCATTAGTATTATTATTATTATTATTACTATTATCAGGATTAGCTTATAGTTATTATTATTATTACTATTATTATCATTATTGTCATTGTCAGTATTATGACTATGCTTTTAAAATCATTATGATCCGTAAATTCAAATGCGTATTTACCCACGTATCGGTATCCTCATTAGTGATTATTACCCACAAATACACCGTTATCACATTTACTGTAGCTAAAATTCTTAACATGGCTATTAAAATCATCGCCGCCTATCACTATGAGCCCTACTACCAATATTATTGGTACCTTTAACCGTGCAATTACTAACGATAAAATCACTATTATTATTATTATTATAAATGTCGTTGTAACTATAAATTTTCCGACCCTGTTTTTCCTTGACGGTGTATGATTTTTATTGAACTAGAACATACTCGACCATTTTTCTTATTCATCCACCTTTATCTAGATGACTAGTCTTAATAATCTTTCGAGGATCCCGCATCTGTCGCCATCAATTATCGTTACCAAGCAGTGATTGGAAGAACTGGAAAGAGAACATACAGCTCTTAAGGAAAAATACCAAAGGATCAAAGGAACTTGGCTCTCACCCGATGCCGCCAGGAAATTGTATCAAAAGATCTCTCGCCTATCTCGGGCGAGAAATGATTTAATCATCGAATCTCGCAGTCAGCGAGTCTTGATAAAGGAGCAGGGAACAACGCTCCGTCAGATTTTCACCGACGCCTAGCTCCGGACTCGAATTCCTGGAAGCGTCCTGGCTCGGGAGTTAAATATTATTCCAGTACAGCCTCTCCCCTGGAGATACCCCAGCCAATTCCTACAATATCAGCTCCTTCCATCACCGAACTCCCGCAAATTTCCGTGGTCGAACCACGCACAGGAGCAGCCAGACGACGACCAAATCGCAACCGTCGCCTTCTCGAACAACGCCGTAGAGCCGCAAATCTCTTCAGCTTGACGGAGCCAAGTAGTGCTCCTTATTCGATACAGGATCTCCCGCCCCCGTCTCAGGAATTCGAGTTCCGTGATCCTGAAGCAGATATATTATATGCCCCCAGTGTCGTTTTTTGCTCGCCAGCCAGATCCATCCACATTGACTTAGTGGATGATGAAAACGAGACTCCAGCATCAAACCGATCTCTAGAACGGATGGGCCTAGACCCCAATGAAATCGCTGTTCTAACGGGCAGGTTACCGGAACGCTTACCTCTCCTAGACGAACCAGGACCTTCCTCCCGAATTGATTTCAGCATTAACGTAAATCCTCCTCCGTATCGACCAGCGAAACGTCGGTGTTTCCCAACAGACATCGATGCGGACAAGTAAAAGCAAGGACCTACTGAATCAGCCTCTTCGTCGCATAAGCTACTTGAACTATATCATCAAAGTGACGACCTTCTTTGAATGTTTACAGAAACACAGTGTGCAATCCATTTTCATTCTAATTTAGCTTATGTCTTAGTCATCTTTTATGTTTTGTTGTAGTTTTGCCGTATCAATAAATCTTCAAGTTTCGGATTCCATTTCATTTTCGTTTCTTAACTGTAAATGTTGTTAATTAATATTAGTAAGATACTAGCCATAATCCGGAGAAGGGGTTGTAAGAGACAGTATTATGCGGATGTCAGAAGAGAATCATAAAGAGAACTCTCACGATTGTCGGCTCCGAAGAAAGGTAAACCCAGGGTTCACTGAGGCTATGAATTCTAGAGTAAAGTGCATAACACCTTCTATCGGCAGCAAGTGACTGGGAAACGAAGGTCCTTCGAGGAGTAGCACTAGTAATAGCGCTCACCTGCTCGAATGGCATTCGGCTGTTGCGTACAGTATCAACATGATTTCGGTCATTCGTACGCAGCAGTTTATCCAAATCGTGCGTTGTACTGGGAAGAAACCACCCTAGGATGTTGAGAGGATAGATACGACATTGATGTATGGATGTGCTAGAAAATAGATTCCCCGTACGACCAACACTATTATTATTATTATTGAGAAAAAGATTTCGCCGATCTATTTTTAGGATTTCATAGATCTAAAAATAATATTACATAGATATCCAAATAATTTTTTATAATTATCTGTTTTCGATTATATTTATATCTATAATTAATTAAAAAACAATAACTCATAAATTAAGTTTTAATTCGAATTATGAACTTTCCCCTATTCCCTATTAAAAACTGAAAATGGACATTGACAAATTTTTTCGAGATCACATGGCTTCTAATTACGAAAAGTTAGATGAAGAAGTTGTTATGATTACCGAAAACCCACAAGAACTGAGCCCAATAAGAGACGAAGATAAGGATGATAATGAAGATAGGGACGGATGGAAGTTCTTCAAAAGGTTTACAAATAAAAAAACCTGGACGACTTTTTTCAAAACAACTACAAGTACAAAACAGTTTATCCTAATAGAAAAAAGAAGGTTATTGTACTGTCAACGACCAAACAAAGCAGAAACACAGTCCTCAATATCATCATCATCATCAACTCAAGCTGTTAAAAGACATATTGGTCGTCCAAGAAACGCCTCAAGAAATCCATTGAGCACAAAATAGATTTATATTCTATATTTTTAGAATTATCTATGAAATATTTTTTTATCTTCGATATCTCAATTTATTATCTTTATTCTTTTAAGAAATTATCTAATAACCAATTCAATAATAAAAGTGTGAAAATCTATGTAACTTAATTTTTTGATCTATGAAATCCTAAACCTATATCGGCGAAATACTGCTCCAATTATTATCACTATTATTATTATTATTATTATTATTATTATTATTATTATTATTATTATTATTATTATTATTATTATTATTATTATTATTATTATTATTATTATTATTATTATTATTATTATTATTAATAAATAATTAAATAAATTTGGCAACGATTTAATTAAACGATAACGCCAATAAAAAACCTTTCTTACGATATATTTCGATAGTCAATTTTCTTTTCAATGATGAATGGTATCAACAAATAGATGGAGTCGCTATGGGTTCCTCTTTAGCACCAACGATGGCATCAATATTTTTGGCTAGTTTGGAAAAGAAAATTGCTTCTTTCCAATTTGAAAAGCCTTTTGTTTATAAAAGGTATGTGGATGATATTTTTCTTATATTTGAAAACCAGAAACATGTAGAACCGTTTATGCAGTTTATGAACAGTTTACATAAAAACATTGTATTCACATGTGAAACGGAGAGAAAGTCATCAATTGCGTTTTTGGATTTGTTAATTCAACGCAAAGATAAACAGTATGAGACAGAGATTTATAGAAAACCAACTGATACTGGTCTTTATACTTCTCCAGAAAGCTTTTGTGAATTTAAGTATAAGAGAAATATGGTGAAAGGATTGATTTATCGTTCATGGGCTTTATCTTCTACTTTTGCTAATTCGGTAAAAAGTGTTGATAAATTGGTTGAGTTGTTGATAAAGAATGGATATTCTAAATCATTTTTATTGTTGATGATAAAAGAAACTGTTGATAAATTGATTAAAAATCCTAAGGATCCATGTTGTGGAAAGTCTGAATGTAATTTGTCGGATGGGTGTGAATTGAGTGTTGATCTGGGTGATTGTAAAAATGGATATAAAAAAATTGAGCCTAAATATGTGTTAGTATTGCCGTACTCTGAAGGCTTTACAAATTATAAGAGGAAGTTGGGTAAACTGATAGGAAATTTAGAGTATAAGATCGTCTCTAATTCGTGTAAGGTACGCAATATGTTTATTAATAAATCAAAAACTCCGGTTGGATTGTGTTCTGATCTCGTTTATCAATTTACATGTAATGGGTGTAATGCCACATACATTGGAGAGACTTCCCGTCATCTCTGTACTCGAGTTCTAGAGCATTGTCGATTGAAGGGTTTGACCAATATTAGTGAACACAATAGAGGCTGTAAAAGTGATATCGGAATGTCTGATTTTAGAATTTTGTTGAGAAGTTTTAATAGTTATTGGGAACGAGTGATATGTGAAGCATTGCTGATAAGGTCATTGGATCCAAAGATTAATGTGCAGAGTGCTGTGACTACGAATGTTATGAATGTTTTTAAATAGTTTACGTATGTTAAATCATGTTTGTTTTTTTAATATTATTAAAATAATTGAAAATTTTAAATTGCATTAATTTTTAAAAAATTAGAATATAAGTAAAAAATTTAAAATTTAAAATTAATTTAAAATATATTTTTAAAAATATTTATTTATTAAAAAATTAAATTAATAAAAAATAATTTGTTTAAATTAAATGTTAATTCATAATATTTTTAGTTGGTTTTGAGTACCTGAAGATGATAGCTGTGCTATCGAAATATATCGTAAGAAAGGTTTTTTATTGGCGTTATCGTTTAATTATTATTATTATTATTATTATTATTATTATTATTATTATTATTATTATTGTTGTTGTTGTTGTTGTTGTTATTAATATTAATAATAATAATAATAATAAATATATATTCATCTACAATATATTTTGACAGCATTTCTGCTTCCTTCACGTAGTCTTGAACTTTAAACTACTTTATCAAAAATTAAAATCTTGTTTTTATAAATCACAACTTCAACAAAATTTTTAAAAAAAATTAATTTTCTAAAATTTTACAAAACCAAGACTTCAACAAAATTTAATTATAAATTTCAACAAAATAGTTAAAAAATTTTTTAACAAAACTATTGTACATTTAGTTTCATTCCACATCAAAAAATTAGTGTTATTTGTTTTATTTTTATTATTGCGTTTCTTGTTTGCAACTCTAAAATAATAAAAAACCTAAAATCATTCAAATTAATGATAATAATAATAATAATAATAATAATAATAATAATAATAATAATAATAATAATAATAATAATAATAATAATAATAATAATAATAATAATAATAATAATAATAATAATAATAATAATAATAATAATAATAATAATAATAATAATAATAATAATAATAATAATAATAATAATAATAATATAATAATAAAATAATATAATAATAATAATATAATAATAATAATAATAATATAATAATAATAATAATAATATAATAATAATAATAATAATAATAATAATAATAAATAATAATAATAATAATATATAATAATATAATAATAATATAATAATATAATAATAATAATAATAATAATAATAATAATAATAATAAAATAATATAATAATAATAATAATAATAATAATATAATAATAATAATAATAAATAATAATAATAATAATAATATTAATAATAATAATAATAATAATAATAATAATAATAATAATAATAATAATAATAATAATAATAATAATAATAATAATAATAATAATAATAATAATAATAATAATAATAATAATAATAATAATAATAATAATAATAATAATAATAATAATAATAATAATAATAATAATAATAATAATAATAATAATAATAATAATAATAATAATAATAATAATATAATAATATAATAATAATAATAATAATAATAATAATAATAAATAATAATAAAATAATAATAATAATAATAATAATAATAATAATAATAATAATAATAATAATATTAATAATAATAATAATAATAATAATAATATAATAATAATAATAATAATAATAAAAATAATAATAATAATAATAATAATAATAATAATAATAATAATAATAATAATAATTAAGAAATGCGCATAGAAATGCTTATAAATAATAGGAAACCTAATTGGCAAATAAAATTTGTAATATTAAAATATTTATCAATTTTTATGACTATTTTTTACATTGATACGCTATAGATGCGTGAGTTTTGCGATAATTTAATCAGTGAGTTCAGATGTTATATTTAATAGGTTTCCCCTTTGAGGTTTCATTTCATTAAACTCAAGCTCGCTCTCTATATTCATTAGCTGTTTATTAATATTCCCAGCTCCTTGAATATATTCATTAAACATATGAATAATTTTTCAACATTATTAGATTACTTATTTTCAATTTGTTTTACTGCGCATTTATTAAACTTTTATTCAGTGTACAACCAACAATATATATAATAATAATAATAATAATAATAATAATAATAATAATAATAATAATAATAATAATAATAATAATAATAATAATAATAATAATAATAATAATAATAATAATAATAATAATAATTATTATTATTATTATTATTATTATTATTATTATTATTATTATTAATTTCTTTAGATTTATGTCTTAATATTATATCCATTTGTAAAAAATAATTTACACAATATAATAAATTAATACATTTTGTTGAAAATTTCATGGCATACCTAGGTCTAGTCTGAGTATAACCTTAAGGATACATTTATAATGTGAGCAATAGAGTGTTACGGTTCCTGTAATCGTGCATAACCGTAAGCAGACGGACGGGAAATAACAATGAAAAAGCAAGGGAAGCAAATAAATATGTAAAAACAGAAAATAGTTCAACAGTTAGAGGGAAATTGATTCTCGTTTTCACGATGCCTTTGAAGAAATTGAATATTAAGATAATTAAAGCTATTATAAGAACTGTTTTTGTGTTTCACCTCTGATTTTATAAGTGACATAATATTTTCTACAAAATTCGACTATGAAAAATTTTTATTTAAAGTATAATTAGGCTGGCCATCTGCGCGGAATTTGCCGGGACAGTCCTGGATTTTTAGCAATTGTCCCGGGTCCGGCCGGGACGCTATTTGTCCCGGAATTATTAATTTTATCGAAATTGTGAACCGAATTTTATGTTTTTCAGAAATAAGGTACCATACAATTAGGTTTAAATTAGTAATTCAGACCATCTTAGACCTTTATTATGTCAAATACAATATTTTACTAACAATAAAATTCTAAAACTTTGCTTCTTTGAACAATATTTTGATGACAGATGGAAATTTAAGAACCCTTTAGTTGAATTAAAATTTTTGACTTTAAATGATTGGATGAGATCAAAAGTGTCTCCGGAAAAAATTTGGACAACAATTTCTACCCATTTTTGAAATGAGTCCACTAAGCTTCTCACTTTGGAAAAGTTAGTTCAATATGCTTTCGCTTAATCTGGAACATCGACAGATGTTGAGCGTATATTCTCGCTGATGAACTGGATTTGGAAAGATCTGAAAAGTCGATTGGAAATCGGAACACTTAACGTTCTTCTTACTTTTCTGTTCAACCGTGATTTAGATTGTAACCAGTTCTACAGCTTTTTCAAGAACGACTTTGAGTTCCTTGATAATATTCCTTCTTCAGAAAAGTAAGAATAATAAAAAGTAATATTCTGAGCAGGAAAACTATTTTTGCTTTTGCCCAAATTTCTTTTACAAATGTCCCGTATTTTCTAGGAAAACCTCTGGCCAGTCTAGGTATAATGGATAAAAAAGATGGCAAATCACTAATTTGGAAAGTCGATGGTTTTAATAAATCTTTACATTTTTATATGTATTTGAAAATAGTTTTTACAATAGCGGGAGGCAGAGATGTTTGTGAAAATTATTGTGTAACATGTCTTAGTTACGTTACATTCTTTTGTTCTACTTAATATATAAAATGTAAATAATTTTTAACAATATTTAATTATCTAAATTCTAAATATTAAGTTAAACCCATACCTTGGGCCGAATTTCACATTTTTAGACTTGTGAAAGGACACACAAAAATTACTAACTTAAAAACCAATACTATTAAAACAAAATATATAACATAGTCTTTTATAATTTAAAAGAATTCAAGTTCTGTCAATAAACAACAAAACTAGGTACTACTTTACATTCTACCTATCTATAATTCTATAAATGTAATAAAATCCATTTATGTATTGCCAAATCAATTGAAATATATATGCATGTATACAGCGGATTGTGAATTTTGTTGTTTAGTGATTTATCTTTGCTTTTTGTTGTTGTTCTGATGAATAAATGTTAAAGATTTTACAAATATTTTACACATAAATAAATATACTGGGTTACGTATATATGTAGAAAAAGTTTCTTTCTTAAATTATATTTAATATTACTTTTGAATTATAGTTTTTACTCAATATTTTAATGATGATTGTAATTGTTGTCTGGTGAGCAAAAACCTTTGTTGAAGGCCGCATGCGACCCGTGGGCCGCGAGTTTGCCATGTTTGATTTAGAACAACTATTATAAAGGAGTTGGCGTTGTAATGAGAATTAATAATTATTTTATGAGATTTTGTTTTTTTTAAATTCACTATGAAAATAAACCCCATACAAATGAGACTGACTATTTTTTCATGAAAAACCGAAATATTTTTTCCAATATTTCAAATTAAGACATTTTTAATATGAAAAAAATTATAATAAAAAAAAATTTTTTTTCTGGAATTTTTCGCCATTTATATATATTTGATATATGGTTCATTAATAGCAACTTTTAGACAGCTGAATTGTCACAGAATAACTTTGCACAAAAATATGTTTTTTTGTAACCTGATGAACTCGACGGGGTGGCTCCTCTATATCAATGTGCTCTCGATGCATTCAAACGATTCAGTGAGAAATTTTACTTTTATTTACTTGAATTGTTTATTTTATGATAATTTGTTTATATATAGAAGGATTTTCTTTTTGTTTTGCTTCTCCTCATCTATACGCCTGTCATAACAACTTTATAATTATATAATATATATATATATATATATATCAAATATTCAATTGATGTTTTCAGAAGCTCAAAATTTAGTCTTGAAATTTACAGATTATATATTATTGTCAGTAGTCTGCTGTATTTCTCTTTTGATATCGTTTTAATTAATTTATTTAATTACATTTCCGGGATAGAGTTACGTAAATAAGATTATCATTAGTATCATTTTCATGATTGTTATTATTATTATTATTATTATTATTATTATTATTATTATTATTATTAATATTATTATTATTATTATTATTATTATTATTATTATTATTATTATTATTATTATTATGATTGTAAGGAGAATATTTATATATTTATTATTTTTCCAACCCAATTTTTATGATAGAAGTTGACAGATTCGCTCTCATCATCAAGTAAAGACAAAACACTTTTACTTGGCTCATAACTCCCCATTTCGTCAACATATCGTTTCTTGTCGATTGTTGCCAATTCAATGAATTCCCTTTTTTCAAATTCTGATAAATTCTTCCACTTTTATGAAACGAGCTTTGCAATTTTTCCTAAATATCTGGTTTTTCGTTTTTAAATAATTTTTTAGATCTAATGTGTTTTTTATTTGTCATTTCTGTTAATTATTTATTGATGATATAATATGAAATTTTTAAACAAGTTAATGTAATTATTAAAACTTTTTAATTTATTATATATTTTGAAATATTTTAAAATTAATTAATTTTTGTTTAAGTTTTAATAGTTTTAAAAGTCATAAAAAATTTGTGAAATAAATTAATAAATATATTGATATTAATATTAATTATTAAATTTTTTTATTAAATATATTTATTAAATAAAATTGGTAATTTATTCAAAAAATAAGAGAACACAACCTTTGCAATGTATTTCGAAAACTTAGCTTTTGTCATCAGGTACTAAACAACTTCAATAAAATGATACGTTGTCCTTTTGGTTAAATGAATTTATTATCAAAGCATCACAAGCAATACGTTCCTAATAGATTTTAAAACTCTTAGATAGTACTTTAAAATACGAAATGTCAAATTCTAACTTACATATCTTATAAAGCTCAATAATATTACTGTTTCCACATAATCGGGCATGAACTTGAACTCTCTCCAATGTATGTGCATTACACTCATTACATGTAAAAGCATATGTGATATCGAAACATGTCAAATGGTGATACAAATTTATTACTGAAAATATCACAAACTTTGCAAAACTTTAAAATAATTTTAACATTTCCAATATTTTTCTAAATGACTTTACTTAACATTTTAAAATGCTGTAAATACGAGAATTTTGAGCTTGCTTGAATAGTAAAATTGTTTATATTTTAAAATTATTTCTAATAGTCCATATTTATTGAAATTATGGCGCGTGTTTAGAATTGCCCGCATTTTTTAAATAAATTTTATTATAGGGCATTTAATACTTTTAAAGATGGATTATCAACCTAACAAAAAATCAATGATTGAAGGATGTTGGAGTTTAGCGAAATAAAGAAATAAGCGTCATTTTGGGACGCATCGTGGCATGTTAGATAGTTATTTATGTGAGTATATGTGGCGACGAAGATTAAATGGTGCAAATCCATTTGAAAAGATTTTACATGATATCCGTGAATACTGGCCACCTGCCCAATGATCGAGTTAGTTAACTGTTTTTACAGTCATGTTAGCTATCTTTAATAATAAAAGCTTGTATTAAAAGTTTATTATTTAAAATAAAATTTATTTAAAAAATGAGGGGAAATTCTAAACAAGCGCCGAAATTATTTTATTAATATTTTTACCCTATTCATTAACTCTTGGGTTATAGACACCTACAAGAAAATTTGACTTCTAAATAATTATTACCTTTAAACTCTTAATTAAAAATAATTAGTATCAGCACATACTGAAGTGAAAATATTTAAAAGTTTAAAACGATTAAACACGATCAAACACGGAATAAAATGTCCGTATATTTTACATGGCCAATTATGGCAGTACATGTTTTCAAAAATTCATTCGAGTGACCCAGGAACCGACTTTCTTCTGCGTATCGTTTGATCTATAACCACAATTGACTTATATAAATAAATATTTAAGTCTCTTGCTAATTAAATGTCAACAGAGCATTCGGCATTGAATATTTTTATAATCACTTGATAGTGGAAATGACGGGTAATGATTTCAATGTATGTAGAATTGCACCCATGACATGCTTAAAAAAATTTTAAATTTCTATTTAATAAATTTTATTGGATAGGCACCATATTAATTAAACTAAATTAAATCATGATTATGTAAATTAAAATAAAGGGTAGAGGACCTTGCAATCGAAATTCTCAAAACTTAAATAAAAGAAAAAGAATTTTGTGATATTTTTTAATTTATTTAGATTAATATATGTGTGTTTTAATAAGATGTGTAAATTTATTTGTTGAATTAATTGACTTTGTTAAATTTAAAATTTCATTCAAGGGCCTTTGGATTTCATTTAAAATTTAATAAAAAGTTTTTCAATAACCAGATACTGAAATATGAATAGCGATATTGGATCTGATTATGAACTATTTTGCGATAATGATTCAAATAATAGTTTATGGGGAAATGCTGAGTTTTCTAATGCAAACAAATTCCCCTTTATTAAGAAATTAGATAAAGATGATTCTTATGAACAAATTCGCATTCCTGGTTCGAGTTTTCCTAAAATGAAAGTAAACAATTGTGAAAGCAATTTGAATACATCCATTAAAATTGAAAGATTTCAAAACTTTATTCTCTCTAGACAATAAAATAATTTCTGATGAAGTTTCATTTTCATTGATTGAAGAAAAACTCCAATTCAATTCACCGATATGCAACAGCGAGTACTGTCTCAAATTGAATGTTTGGCGGATACCTTTTACAGAAATATTCCGAAATTCTCCTCTTTGCAAGCCGTCTTATAATTCTCGAACTAATACTTTGTACGGCTCAAAATTCCTCTTGGATGATATTCAAGATTGTTCTGGAAGCAATGATTCTAATGCCATTGATAGTAAAAAATCAGTGTTAGAAATTCGAAAAGGCAACTTGTTGAAATATATTAATTACATTCAGGTAAAAAGCTATGAAAATGAACAATGTGAAAATGTCGACAGTGAATTACAAATGAAACTGATGTTTCTGCATTTCTTTTATTTAAGTGAAAGAAGCATAATTTTGGGAGTCATGGATGAGCATGATTGTAGGAGGCCGGATTTGGAAGGAAATTTGGATGATCGCTATATTTCGGCTTATTATTCTTTCCAGGTTTCTCCAACATTTTGTGACATGGTGAAACTACACAGCCCTGTTGGTGTCAAATATTTTCGTGCTAAGCACAGATTTGATTCTCATTGGTATTGCATTAAGATCAGCTCGTATAATGTTGATGAGATACAAACCTAAGCAAATCATGTGGACTTCTGCAAAATGAAATCATGATGCTTTCACGTCTGAGTCATGAAAATGTTATTGAATACTTTTCATCATGGACTGAATACCAAACTACTTCCCGATCAAACATTTATAATATAAATATTTAAGAACTGAGATTTATAAAACAGGATATATTATTTTTTAATAGAATATATTTTTAAATTAAATGCCAATTCTACCTGATGATGACAGCGATTCTGTCAAAATATAGTCTAGTCAGCGCTGCCTAGGAGCGATGCAGATATGGCAAATTCATAGGGCGGCATGATTAAGAGACGGCAAAATGACCGGAATTTTTTTACGGTTTTTTAAAATTTTATTTAAACAAAAAATATTAAAAATTATAAAATTTTCTAATTTATATTAATAATTTGGCTAATTTTAATATGACTTTCAGAATTTGTATAAGAAATATACATAAATATAGTTATCTATAATAATAATAAATAATTTGCATATCTTTAGGTGTTTACAAGTTTTTTCGTTAATATTGTTTGAGTTTGAGCTAAACATTGTAAGCATTCAAATATTTTTTGAAACTTGATTTAATTCAAATAAAAAGAAAATTAATTATCAATTCGGTTGCTTTTCTAACTTCACAAAATCGTTAGTGTTTTCTTTTATATTTAAAACATATCTTTATTTTTGTTTGTGTTGTGAGTATTTTTGAAGCATCTCTAATAGCAATATATTTAATTTTACATAATTATTATCAATCAACATTTGTGTTAACTATTTAACAATTTAAAAAAGTTCAGAACAGATGATAAGTTTAATGAAGTTTTTGAAGTGACTAAATAAATTGCACTACAATTAGAAATTGAGTCAGAGTTTAAGCAAATAAGAGATCGTAGCAGAAGAAGGAAATTCGATTATGAGCACCCAAATGAAGTAATCAATGATGCAGCACAAAATTTTAAGAGTAATGTTTTTAATAACATCTTTGATCAAGCGATTGTGTCATGAAATGATAGGTTTACGTTGATTCAGGAGCACAATAAAAATGTTAACTTCATTTATAATTTAAAAGTAGAAATGAGTGATGAAGACCTTCGATAACATTGCGTGGATTTGGTAATTCTGCTTAAAATTTGGTAATTTCTTGCTAACAGATGGTGACCAAAAAGA
Organism: Schmidtea mediterranea; assembly: GCA_022537955.1. Classification (NCBI taxonomy): domain Eukaryota; kingdom Metazoa; phylum Platyhelminthes; order Tricladida; family Dugesiidae; genus Schmidtea; species Schmidtea mediterranea. The sequence goes on from CM039679.1 coordinate 10,820,147, forward strand.
TATTTCCCGTTCCATTTATACGATGAATTAAGGTTTTGTAAGAAATCAAATTAAAGAATCCTGCTACACTCCTTCAAATATATTGGAATATATATGCTCAAATAATTTAGCATCATCTTTGGCCAATGTTTTTATAAGCCTAAGAATTTTTTTTAACTTTGCCGATATCAGTGGCTAGCGCTGAAAGGCGATTTTCAAAATTAAAACTAATTAAAACCTATATACGCACTGCGATAAGTCGAGAACGAATAAATGCTCTGGCCCATTTTGTCAATTGAACTTGAAATTGCCAAAAATTTAAATGAACAGGAAAATAATTGACAGGTTTGCTACAATAAAAACTTGAATAAAAATATAAATAACTCTTAAATTTTAAATAAATATATTCATTCATTTTCCCAGAATTTTTATTATTAAAAAGTTTAAGAAATAATATGGGGGAGGAAAAATTTATATGTGCACAGGCGCCACAACTGTTGGGCCGGCGCTGAGTCTAGTTAATATAAATGTTGCATTGGCGCTTTCTTTTATTTAATTTAATGTCATTGTTTTGTGATTCTTATAATCAATTTTAGTAATTTAATTTTAAAAAATGTTATAATATAATTAATTTAACAAATAAAATATAAATTTTAAAGTTCGTTTATATGAATAAAAAGCTGTTTAAAAAGAATATTAAAATATTATTAAAAATTAATAACTTGTTTATTTGATGATGACAGTGAATCTGTCAAAGTATATAGTATATAAATAGTGTTTTATAATTAAGTCATTGCTGTTTATTTAGCTATTAATTATATTTTTGTAGCTAATTTATAATTATCAATGTATGATTGTAATGTTGTTTGATAAAATATATTTTCGGTTTGACTTTCAATTGACGCGTTCTAATTCTGATAGTTATTATTATTATCAGTGGTGTTGTGCTATTTTTTTTTACCGGAACGCGTATATATAATTATATAGACAGGGCCGATCCTGGGTAGGTGGCCGCTCTGTGCGGTCTCATGTCCCAAATTTAACGACGGGGGGTGATTTTCCATGATAATCCTGGCGGCGATGTTTTTTTTTAGGTCTCAATGAGACCTAAAAAACGTAATAATAATACATATAAAAATTCGTCAAAAATTAGAAAAAAAATCAGCAATTCTTTTTAATTTTTTTTTCAATACGTCAGCCAATTCTCGTTATCAGAAATTATCTTTAGTTCCGGAACACGTTCCTGTCCAAAAAGGAAGTACCGGAACGACGCTCCGGAGCGTTCCGGCTCGACAATACCACTGATTATTATTATTATTATTATTATTATTATTATTATTATTATTATTATTATTATTATTATTATTATTATTATTATTATTATTATTATTATTATTATTATTATCATCATCATCATCATTATTAGTTATGGTATTATTTTTTTAAACAAGTAAATAATAAGATGAGTCCTAGCTGCAAAGTATATATTAAATGAATGAAAACATTTTCGATTATATATAATTCTTTTCAATAGTAATATTATTATTATTATTAAGGCTGTATACTCAATGTGCCAAGCACTTTATCTCATTGTCAATTACACCGGAACTGCAACTTATTTTTGGATGCTTTGTGAAGGCTTATATTTGTTGATGATATTAATATTCACATTCAATAAAGGCCAATTCATAGTTCGTTTTTGTATTATTCTGGGGTGGGGTGAGTTTTCGATTTTGTTATTGGTGGTAACAATTAGTTATTTTGATTAAAATATTTGCTTAAATATTTGCCCTAAACAGAATGACTAAGACCATATTTTGTGCATTAGATATTACAAGAACCTGAATTCAATTTTTTATATTCTAGTGTTGCAAACCTTTTGATATAACTCAACAACATTAATAGAATAGTTAAGTTCAACAACATTCACACATTCAAGAACAACATTGTGCAAATTCAAGTCATCCGATATCTAGTGAGCAAAGATATTTGATTCCAAATGTGAGCGCTGCAGCCACTCAAGGGGAGAGGTGATGGCCACAGGTGCATTTGGGGGCAGTAAATAATTGTAAGGGGCAGTGAAAACTTAAAAGTAAGAAGATAACTAAAAGTAATGCTGCGGGTAACTGCCATTCTTGAGATTGGTCAATCGGTGCTGGAGTTCTTGAAAAATAAACATGATCCAATTTTATCCAATCCAAAAGTGGCATCGCTTTCTTAACTGACATGTTTCAAAAATTTAATGAAAGCAATCTTCAGCTTCAAAGTTATGAACTGAATTTAATAAAAACAAAATCTGTTATTTCTGCATTTGTGATAAAACTTCTTTTGATTAAACGAAATTTTGGACGAGGGGAATTCTGCCAGTTCCCAAATTTATCAGGAGCAAAAACTAAAGATGAAGACATACTTTCATATTGTGAGCACTTGGATGCTCTTTATTTAGATTTTAATCAACGATTTGATAATATTTTTAAAATGAACATACCTGATTGGATTTTGGATCCTTTTTCAAGTGAAAACACACAAGAATATCCACAGTTATAAGAAGAACTGATGGAACTAACTACAAATGATGAATTTAAATTCAAAAGAGGCTACCAACAATTCTGGCTGCAAAAGGAGACCCATACGGCTTATCCTGAAATATGGGCTGTAATTAAAAGTTCTTAATTACATTTCCTTCATCATGTTTAGTGGAACGTGAATTCAGTGCAGTAACCAATTTTTTAACAAAAATAAAGAAATCGATTGCAAATAGTCAATCTCGATGATTTATGATTACTGCTAATGAAAAAAGAGCTGAAGATTACTAAATTGCTAGCAGCATACCAGGTTCATCCTTCGG
>CM039679.1:10827973-10961540 GCA_022537955.1 Schmidtea mediterranea
GTTATTGATAAATGTTCACTGAAGGAATTGATTAATATTAGTGAACACTATTTTCTGTGTGTAAGTGTATTGTCATATTTGGAATATTGTATAGTTTGTGAAAAGATGATGAACAAGCAGTGGTGTATTCTATGTTTTAAGATTGTTTCGAATTCATGTTTTTCGAACTTTTTGTTTATTAGTGTATTTCGAATTCTCCTTAGATTTTGTTTGGCTCTTGGTTGTATTTACATCATGTGTGCAATACTGCATACATTAGAATGATTACCGTCATCTCCGTTCTCAAGTTCTTGATCACTGAAAGAACTGAAAGCACTACTAAATACAATTTTTAGTTTGTTTTGTTTTTGATGTGAGACATGGAGGAAAATAAATGTAAATTGATGTGTTTTGTGCATGTAAAACTATTAATTCAAATTTATTAGGCTTTTTTTTAAATAAAAATTTAAATAATTTTTATAATACAATTTATGAAAAATTTAAATTTTTAAAAATAAAATTTAAAGAATAAAATATAGTATTTAAAAAAAAGAAATTTAAATACATATAGTTTAAATTTTAATTCTAGCTAATATAATAAATGTTAAACTGTTGTTTTATAATAACAATAATCAATTATTATTATTATTATTATTATTATTATTATTATTATTATTATTATTATTATTATTATTATTATTATTATTATTATTATTATTATTATTATTATTATTATTATTATTATTATTATTATTATTATCATTAATTTGAATCATATTCACTAATGATGACTATTATTAAACTGCTTATGTTAATTTCAGGAGCTCCTCTAGTAATTATCATATTGTTTGGATCTCTGAGATTTTCAGTGGGTGCCAGCAATCTGTGAGTATTCATTAGAATTTTCATTCCATTCCGCTAATAATAAAAATAAGAATTTGAATAATTATTTATTTTCTCCACAAAATATTTTCCTTTTCAAATCGTAACTTGTAATTATAAATGAGTGAAAATCACAATTTGGCAGACGCAATATGTTGAATAAGTGAAATTTTATTAATTTGATAAAATATTAAAGCAGTATCTGGCAAAGTCCCCCCGTGTTGAATATAAGCTGTCCCTTGGTTATGGCCCGATTTGTGTGAAACAGTTTTTATATTTATTCAGTTAAAGATTTTCCCAACTGATTTCAAGCCCATGCTGTTGGGATTTTCTCATTCTGTATTTGTATGAGAGAATTAATTGTTTTAATTATACTCTTTGTAATTTGTTTTAACTGATCCCTTTGTCATTTTAAGAATGAATTTAAGAATGGTTATTTATTTAATAATACTTTACTAAAACTTTATCACGACTTTCAATTTAGATGTCATCTTGATGGCTTTAATAATCTCATGTACATAATGCTGGTTCCAATTTTCGTTACGATAATAGTAAGATTATTTCATTGTTTTAATGTAAAAAAATTATATTAATAATAATAATAATAATAATAATAATAATAATAATAATAATAATAATAATAATAATAATAATAATAATAATAATAATAATAATAATAATAATAATAATAATAATAATAATAATAATAATAATAATAATATTAATAATAATAATATTAATATTTATAATATTTATAATAATAATAATAATAATAATAATAATAATAATAATAATATTAATAATAATAATAATATTAACAATAATAATAATAATAATATTAGTAATAATAATAATAATAATAATATGTTTCAAAAATATCTATGAATTTAAACAAATTTAAAATACTTTTAAAACTAAATAATAGAATTTTATTTGCCAATATAAAAAATTTTAAATAATATTATTGATAATAATAACAATAAATTTTTTAATTTAGTTTAACATGATTTTTATGGCATTTATTCTTGGAATACTTTTCAATAAATTTCGAAATCACCGCAATATAGAACAGCACCAAGGACAGTAAGTGTAGTTTTTCTTTATTTTAAGTTAGTTAAAAATTGATATTTTCTTATAATCTGTTTACTGTTAACTGTGAGCCATTTTTAAAATATCTTTTTTGCATAATGGCACTCATGATGAGTTGAAACCAATTTGAAAATTTACAATCTTTTGATTTTTTTAGAGCATGCTAACTTACTCTGCCAATGCAGCAAACACGCGTCATTGAACGAAATGAATTAAGCACACAGAAACGAGTTTTCAAATAAAACTATTCGGTTAACGGATTAATATCAAGTTCACAAATTTCATACGATTTTTAAAAGCTCTTTTCAATTTTAAGCTGAAATATAAATAATTATACTCATGCCAATCAACCACAATGTTTTTGTTTACAAAATTTTTTAAGTTCAAAATAATTCATAGAAAGATTCTATTCTATATACATCTTTAAATGATAAAGCCCTAATGTAAGGTACCGAAATAAGGTTCCACACGGATCTACCTCTATAAGAAGCCCTGACTCTAAATCGAGTTTAGTTTATATAAGCTGTAATAATGCAAATGAAAAGTGTGAGTGTTTGTCGAAAAAATAAGTAAAAAACTAAGAATTATATCTTTGGAAACTAAAATCGATATTTTGGATAGCTTTGACATGAATGAAGCTAGGATTAGAACGATAAAAGAATGAAAATTGGACGTGAAAGTTTAAAGACAACGTGTTAAATACAGTTATTAGATAATGGGATAGACTCCACTTTTAAGGCACTGTACATCAAACTAAAGTTCAGATGTATTTTAGATCAAATAGATATTGGCTAATCTTTATCTGTGATGGATGCTTGGAAAAGGTTTACAATATTTGATTGTTTTAAACATATCGCATTAGCATATTGTGGGTTTAAGAAATCTACGCTTAATATATGCTGGCGAAATATATGGCCACAACTTGTTGATATCCTTGGAACCTGAAAATTCGGAAATTGTAAGATCGTTGCATGTAGTGTGAGTGAGGGTTTTGAGAACTTGGAAGAGGCATGCACTCTTGAACTTGCAGAAGATCGATAGCTTGATGAGGTTGTATTTAGTTGTATTTACGTTTACATGAAAAATAATTTGCAAAGGACTTGAATTAGACCGAGAATATCATCCAAACTTAGAATGGGCTCTCCAGTTTCACCAGGATATTAACGAGTGGTTAGGTCCGTACAAGGAAGTATACAAATATCTCAGTAAAAATTAGTCATTTACTACGGATCTTTGAGCAAGTAACCTAGAGCAGAAGTTGTCCCAAATCTATAAACCGTCAGACCACAATCTCCACGAACAATTTCCAGCGATGGAAGTGATATCCAGTCAACCTAGAAACAATAGGGTTATGTTTTGCCATACTGATTATAGTGATCAAATGGTTGAAATTTTTTTGCTTTTTTAATTTTTTACATGAATTATTGTTTTTTTACATTTTGTGATCAATGAAATTATTTTTTAAAGTTTTTATTTGATATTACTAAATTATTATTTATATTTTACTTTGAAATTAATTATTTTTTTAAAAAAATAACCGTTAAGTTAAGAATTTTATTTTTTTTCGATTTACACAAATTTTTCATACAAAAATTCCATTTACGATTTACATCGATTTCTGCCGAACTAATCTACAGTGTAAGTCGTGGGGGTTGTGGGTAGGGGGGGTGGGGTGGGGAGTAAGGTGGTATATTTTTTAAATAGTAGTAACTGGTGGGCTTTGATGGTAATTCGGTAAGATAATTATGATTATTCTTACTCTCTGAATTTAAGTGCTCTGAATTATTAAAATGACAACTCTTAATCATATATTAGTTTATTATCGATATTACATTTTACCAGTATCTGGTTAGAGTGAAATACAAATAAACTAGAAGTTAATATTTAACAAGTAGTATTGCACATTTCTTAACACTCAAGGAATAGAATAGCAAGTTTAGAATTGTTTCACTGTTCTGATTACTCAGAAAACCTTTGTTATAATATGTTGATTTCTGTTCCTTTATACTTCCTTTATACTTGATTTTATTTACATTTTCGCAATTATTTCACTCATCATTTCTCATATTCTCTATACATACATTTACCCCTTCATTTTTTTCTCAAGCTTTTGCAGAATTTTCAAGACAGTTCTCTTTGTTAGCTTATGCCTTTTTGTCCACACTTTTTTGTCGTTATAACTTTGTGGTTTATAATCCAATTTTATGCTGTATTATTGCGTAACTCTTGCTTTTCGTTTCTTGTTTAAATAGTTTCTTAGAAAGAGTTTGCAGAAAGAAATAGGTCAATTTGAAACAAGCAATTTCTCTTCGATGTCATTTGACTTGGATAAATTTAATTTTCCGAGTTTTGTATTTTAATTTTTGACATTCATCAAGGTAATAAAAACAATTTTACAATATTAAAACATAATAATAAAAATAATTATATAAAATGGAAAAAAATGATATTTCCGTATTGTTTATTCCCTCATTATAATATGCAACGGGCACTGTCCTTTTAAGCTTCGTGTTACGCATAGGCAATTCAAGTATCCAAAATAGGAAGTTAATAAAGTCTTCCAGCAAACTTTGTGTTACTAAGTACCTACGACTCATTGTTGTACATATACAACAGTTATAGTTTTATATTCCACATTCTTTTTCAACACAATCAATTAGGCGCTGACATCTTGCTGACATCTTTTTGTCAATTGTATTTGAATTTTGTTTTAAGCTTTAACCACATCAAAGAAGTATGTTCTCAGTTTTTATTATTTGCTAATAAAAGAAAATATTGTTTTTATATGTTTTTGTTTACCACACTTTGTTTACTACACTTTTTGACATAGTCTCTAAATTGTCGTAGCAGCATAACTCCATGATTAAGTAAGGCCCTTGAATGTTTTAAAAATATTTTTCTCACACACTTTAACTGATATAAGTCTGAATCTGTTGTGATATTATTTTCCATACTCAAGAGACTTTTCTAAAAGTATTTTGAAAGCAAGTATGATATGTTAACAAATTAGTAAGCAAATGCTTTTCTTTAACGATAATAATTCTTGTCAGGCTTTCAATATCTTTTCGAATTACTTTACCTTTTTCCATGCAAAGAAAAAAATGGAGACCTATTAAAACAAAAAGGAATCTGATTTTATTCAAACCTTATTAAAGTAAAATATAACATGTTTAAATAAAAGAATAATTTAAATTTAAAATATCGTGTCTAGCCGTAGATAGTATATAAATTGTATATAAATTGCATATGAATTGCATATGAATTGCAATTTTTTGACTATATAGATAATATTACAAATGATAATTTAAATAAGAAAAAGTGAAAAGATGAAAAATACAATTAAATATTTATTAAGTTAGGAAAAAGAAATATGCAAATCGAATTTGATGCATTTTGCAAACTAACTATTAAATTGCCTCGGAACAATTGTAAATTTGTTTCACTTCATTTAAACTAAGGCAGATTAAAATGGCTAGAAAAAATCCTCTTCCATGCAATTTTGTGTTTATATTGTTTTGTAAACTGACAATAATTCGTTAAATTTTTTATCACATTGTTAGAGGTCTATTTCAATCAATTATCTAAAGGAGCAAAAAGGGGGGGGTTGGGAATAATTTTAATCATATCATCAGTTTTTTTGTAAAATAATTGCTTTTAATCATCGTATACTAAACGGACAGGAACAATTTTAACATTGTTTCTTAATGAAATGCGATTTTTATTTCATTCTTTTTTATTTGTTCGTTTTCTAAATTTTTTAACAAACGAATTAGATGGACTGTAAATCTCAATGAATAGTAGATCAATTGAGTAGAACGAGGAGATTTCAAGTCAAAGTGAATAAGGAATTAAAAATAAAAATTCGCAATTTTATTTTGAATAAATTAGAATTAGAATTCTATAGAAAGGATAATTTGTTTCCATATTTAGTCTGTTATAAACAGAAAATTATGTACAATGCTCAATGCATGTACACATACTTATTAAGTTCATGCAGTCAAAAGCATGTGATAAAAATATTATATGAATATTAATTAATCAGCATATTTTGTAAGTGAGCACGCAATCGTTTGGCTTTGTAAATTTACAATTATTATATAAATAGCCAAAAAACGAATGTATGTTTGTTTGTCATCAAATTTATTTTAAATCAATCCAAAAATTAAATTAATCAGATAAGTTTATATTTATATTTTTTTATTATATTACAGAATGTTCTCATTATGACGTTACGTTCGTACCTAAAAGAACTCAGTTTCCACTGATTCCAGCTTTCACCATCACAATAAAAAAGTCACAATGACAAAGTTTTGGACATATTGGAATCCATTCACCTAATCCAGTTTATAGTCATGGTCAAAACCTTATGAACGATTAAAATTGAACAAAAATAATGTTTATAGTCAAAACATAGTGTATAAAAAGATTTTGGAGAATTAAGTAATTTATCAATCTAGATATTGGAAAATAGTATTAAAAGTTTTCAACTATCAAAAAATTTCCAACAAAGAATACCACGAAATTATCATCACCATTTTGAACATTTGTCGAATACATGAGAATGATAGCTTATTTTTGAAGGTATCGGTAATAAATGGCAAAGTCTGTAAGTAGAAACAAACACAAGATAAAAGATAAAATCACAATAATTAGGTTTAAATCAATAAAACATAAAAGTGCAAAAGAGTAATAAAAGTTTTAAATAAATATTTTGTAGTGAAAATTGGTATGAGTGTATGCCAAATGATGGGACGAATCCAGATATTATAAAATAAGATCGATGAAGGGTCCTTTGAAGGAAATATTTAATAAAATTTAATTGGCTAATGGAGAATCTGAGCTAATGGAAAACCTGAGATAACTAAAATCCCGAGCAGTGTGAGAAACTCAAGCTGTCAACAAAATTATTTAATTAGGAAGAACTAAATTGACAAGTGAAAGAAAACTGATATAAAATGGAACTCGAATTCAAATTAAATTTCAGATAATTACGCAGTAAATGGGCAACAGGGGAAGCTCGAGAGTTAAATTCAAAGAAATTAATTTGGCGAGTAATCGCAACCTCTAAAAAGGAGCACCTACCAACTAATTCAACTTAATTGTCAATTATAGAAGCAATATAAAAAGAAAAGTCGAATCTACTAAATCGGAAGTTTGGTTAAAAAAAAAATCAGAAATCGATTTATTTTAGATTAGAATAAATCTACAGGAATTCGTTGAGAAACCTTAGTCTTAACTAGTAGCGTATTAGAAGGAATTCTTCCATTGGAAAATTGATAGTTTTGTGAAATCAAATCGCTGTTAAAAATTGTGCAAATTTACATTGAAAGTAGACATTGTGCGGAGATTTTGTAATCAATTGTGATAAATCTGAAAAAAATGTTATTGTGTTGGGTTGTTCGATTTATTTGAAAAAGGACACTGATGAGTCAAATACTAATACCGACTAACTATATATACCCAACAAAACAAAAAAATCTCCGCACCAAATAGATCGAATGCAGCATGGTTTATACATTTTTGAAATTTGTTAAAATCTTTTTTAATCTTATGTTTTTTGTAAAATTTCTCGATATTTCAAATATGTAGAATTTGCTTTACCTCCGTGAATATTTCACGGGTTGTTCCAAGTCAGATGCTACATGTCGCATGAGCATAACGTAAAAATTGTCGGCTTATAGTAGACTTATTTTGTGTGTTCATTAAAAATGAGTATTAAATATAATATTTTAAATTTACAGAATTTGCAATTACATATGTATTTCAAACTGGTTTATATCTTTAAACCATTTTTTATTTACATTAAAAAACATTTTTTTCTTAGAACTTGTAAACATTTTTCCATAGCAAATTGCCGCGCTTTATTTAAATATCAAAGTTGAATATTTTGTGCAATACATTTTATATTTTATCCTTTTTATGATGATTTTTTTGAAACTATTAAAATCAATGGAATTTAAAACTGAAATTTTAACAAATTAAAAAAATTAAAATATTTAACCAATAGGGTTTTGTAATGTTCAATATATGTTGATATTTAAGAAAACTCAGTATAATAATTTTATAAAAAATTTTTAAATATTTTAAAAAATCTGATTAAACGTTAAAAATCAATTTCTATTTATATTTTTAAAATAATTTTTGTATATTTTACTATTTATTTTTTAAAATTACATCTTCGCAATTTGTATTATAGTCTTTTTCAAATTAATTTAACTAGAATTTAAATACATTTTATCAATTTTTAAATTTTTACAAAAGTATCCTTTTTTAAAATTAATTACCAAAATATTATTATTTAAAAAATAATGTTTGCACAACCTAAAACAAGGGTCCCCAAACTGTGGTACATCATATTTCTGGCGGGACACCAAGAATTTGAAATAATATTTTGTATATATACCTGCCTATCAAAAAATATAAAACTGAATATAAATTACAGAAAATTTAGATTATTTATGATTTATTTCAAATTAAATTTTTTTTTTTTTTATATTTTGTTTCATTTTTTAAAAATTTGTTTTGTGCATGTACTTTTAATAACTAATTATATTCGTTTTTATTTTGTGCTTCGTTACATTTTTATTTAAGTTGTACAAAATTTTAAAAATTTATTCACAAATCTAAATTTAATTAAATAAAAATTTATATAATTAATTATTTTCATTAATTGGTATTAGAGTCTATCAAATATAATTCTTCAGTCATAAGTCAACGGTTTCCAATTAATTTATTTCAATAAAATAATTCGAAATTTAATATAATACTCTCAAAATGAAAATAATTGAAACAAATATTGTCGAAATAATTAATAATAATTGTAATATATATAATTTTAACAGAAATTTTTCAAATTTGAAACTGTAGTTTATATTTTATATTTTAAATATTTTTTAATTTTAAAATAATTTTGATTCTTAAATTTTTGTCTGTTTGTTATCCTCACACGCAATAGAAAATGCTCAATAAACGATAAATGCATTCAAAACAATATCAAAAGCATATTTAAACAAATTAATTACACCACTTTGATTCTTAACATCAACTTATTACAAAGTTTTGGTACCACTAGACATATGGTATTTTATATATTGACAAATTTCTAATGCTCACACTTGAAAACAGAGTATATTTCATTTATCTCTATTTTGTTTTCGATTATAGATCATTGTATTAAATAAAAACGGTAAGCCGACAGCTGATCCAGTGAGACAATTGACTTACTGACCCAATTGACACAGTGAAACATTCACAATTGAACCATCGAATAATTGAACGATGGACACTTGACTCAGTGTCACAATTGACCATTATAATTTATTAACTTACGCTGTTAAAGTTAGATAAACTTAACCTTATCTTGCTTATTAGAATATCCTTGAACAATAGTTTTTACTTTTTCATTAAATTTCTCCATTTTCTTCATCAGTGAATGTACCTTCCTTCAAACCTTCAAACGGATCCCACATACCTTCATGACCACAGTGGAACAAGACATTGGGGAAATTATTAAAATCTTCACGGCAATTTGTTTTTTGTTTATTAAAATTTTTAAATAAAATTGTTTCATTATTTTAATATCTTATTAAAATTGAGATAAAAAGTTTAATATTTATAAAAAATAACTTTAAATTTAGTGAAAAAATATTTAAATAATTATTTATTAAAATATATATAATTAGAATATTTAATTTATTATTTATTAAAATATTTAATAAAATTTTGTCTCTGGGTCAATTGTGTCTGTGGGTCACTTGTTAATGTAGGTCAATTGTGTCTGTGGGTCAATGGTGTATGTGGGTCAATTGTGTGTGTGTGTCAATTGTGTGTGTATGTCAATTGTGTCACTGGGTCAATTTTTTCATCTGATCAGTTGTCCTGGAACCAATGAAAACATCAAATATAAAAAAAAAGATAGATGTAATTGATATTAAAAAAAATCATTTTTGTGACCAAAAAAGAAATAGAAAATACTTTTTAATTTATAATAATAAATATTTGGTTTTAATGGCTGATGAAAACTTATATTTGATAGAAAGGCGGCGAAAGCGATTTTAATTCTGACTCCGGTGATGGGACTTCATTCATTGTTGTTGCTAGTCCAGCCGGATGATGCTATGTGGCTCAAGGTTCACAAATATGCGTCTGCGTTAACGAATTCATTACAGGTATGTTTTTAACTTTTTAATAAATATTCATTGTTTAATACGATTATCTAGAGGTTGGTGGGAGATAATAATTTTGCGTTGGGTTTCTTGCAATTAAGGATAAATACTAAACAAAATGGAGTGTATAATCAAATGGATAATAATTATTTAAATAAAATTGATTTGATTACTAAATTACATTTTTTTAAGATTCAGAATTATTAGAAATTAAGAGTTTTAAAATCTATAATATAAAACAAGAAGTTTAATGTACCTTTCTGTCTGTCTGTCACAGAAATTTATCTTAAATATTGAACAGTAGTGATGTGACATTTGCATATATCATTCTGGATTCTATTTCTAGGTCAATTTTCAAACTTTTTTTATTCATAGTCACACGCTTGGACTTGACAGGTTAGTGCTGCTTGCATGGACAGCTTCACGTGTGAATGTCAATGGTGAATCATCTGTCAACAGAAAATTAAGGAAATTGTATATATCCAAATATAGAAATAAGTTTGTAATAATAGGATGAATAAAATTAATTATAATGAATAAAGAATGAGTGTGGATTTATTCAAAGTGAAGCCAGTAAATTTTTAAATTTAATTATTTTAAATACTCTTCATATGACTATTTTATTGTGGCCTATAAATATAACATTTATTGAAATTAATATGTTTTTCATCATTTGATAGAGAAAATTGTATTTTCAGATTACACAGAAATAACATTAACATATGTAGTCGACTAAAATTAAAAGTCACAGTTAAAGCATAAATTTCCAATGTCTAAAAATAATTTAATAATAACGGCACAATGTTACCAATAAATATCGTTTCATTAAAACAATGACAAAATTATACATCATTCGATAGAGAAAATTTGATTTTCAGATGACACAGAAATAAAATATCCAATTAAATCTTAAAGCTAAGCTAAATTTTTTGTCTAAAAATTGCTTAATGATAATTATTCACATTGTTATAGAAAAAGAGCGTTTCCCTAAATATGAGGCAGAAAATGTCACAATTTGTTTTTTATATTTTTAATAAACAAATTAAAATGAGATTTATGAGCCATGGTAAAATTGAGTATTTCTTTAGGGATTTCTCATAACGATGCCTTTCTGCTTCTTCAATAGTGAAATTCATGAAGCCATAAAGATGCGACGCCGAAGACTTCAGTTCACCAACAAGGCTAGATTGTCTAACAGTCGTAGCAAAAATATTCCTAGAGTCAGAACGCCTCAAACGTCTCTTGCGCTTGGAAAATCATATGAAATATAAATAATTGTCATGAATAGTTTTTTATTTGAGAATAGACAGAAACTGCACAATAAGTGAGTGTTGAGGGGTACTTGGGACGTGGAATGTTACTTTCAATAATCTGAAATTGCGAATTTATTATTTATAGTAAATAATAAATTTTTGATGAATAAATTCACAATAATTTTATATTTTGTTTCACTCTGGTGTGTGCATCAAATTATTTGATTAAAAATTAAATATCAAAAAAAAGCAATTTATTACATAAATTTTGCAACTTTCAATATAAATCTTTTTCACAAAACTTTTCTATAATTACCATTATTGCCCAGAAAACTCCTAAGGAGTCCATAAAATGATATAAAGTTTAATTAAAATAAATATCATTTAAACAAATTATTAATTTATTTTAAGAGTTTCTAAAATACTGATTAATGAATAAGTTAGTATTTTAACATTAAATGATGCATACAAACAACGTCAAATAGTAATTTAATATTTGTCATTTAAAACATTCCACAATCTTTTTAAAACCCTCTGATGTATTTCTTACAAATTTTAAACATTTATTAAGTCCATTCTTTATTTTTCTGTTCTCATAACTTAAAAAGTAAAAAGAATAAGAAGTATGCGTTGAAATTTTAAAAAGTATTTTTTCTTATTTAATTTTTCTTATTAATACTTTTGTTTAAATTTTATGCCTGTTAAAAATTATTATTAAACTAAGCCCGTCCATGACTGCCGGATAAGACTTATAAAATTATAAATATAGGCTTTGCATAGAATTTGTTAAGGGAGATTTTACCAAAATTAAATATTAAATACCATCTCAGCAAAACCAAATGCACTTGACCAATTATATGCTACTCGCAAAATAAGACTTTTACATTTTACTCAGTGATTAATATGCTTAATAATAATAATCCATGTGAATTTTTGTCTGTCTGTATGTCACAGTACAAAATTTTGCTACTTTAACCTTTTTCGATCCTATGTCGAGTCTAATTCCACATTCCATTAATTGCTCATTTGAAGTTTCAGATTTCGTTGTATGTATTTTTTTGCATTTCGTGATAAGAACAAATATATGTGCGATAAAAATGGGGAAAAGCCAATGGATCATAATGAATTTCGAGAATCGTTAGTAATTTCAGAGTATCCAGTAAAAAGTCAGGACGAACTTTTACTTCAGACAGGAAGCAACATTTGGACGGAAAATCGCATTTCATATATGTACATTCTTTAAGAAAGAATAAGGATTGCATTGTTTGCTGCAAAAGGAACATTCCCGGTAAAAGAAGTGAGACAAAGTACATGTGCAACACATGCGATAGAAAGCCTGATCTCCATTTAGGAGAGTGTTTTGAACGCTATCATACCCTTGAGCAATTCAAAAAATAATTTGATGATTTTAATTGCATGATTGTTATAATAGTGAGTTATATAGGGTTATTGTGAGATATAATTATTAATTATCTAATGCTTTTCTAGAAGTTTGTTGAACCCAGTCGAGTCTCTAGTAAAATAGTCTCGGGACAGTCTGGGGTGAATGCTGTGTACACGATGTAAGATTAGAAAAATATTATTTAACAAACGTAATAATTATATTTAAAAACAGTTTATTAAAAAGATTAAATGTTACTCTTAACTTGATTGCCGGAGGATGGTTGGATATGGTAGAAAAATTATTCTACTCTGAAATATTTCTTTTAACTTGATTAGTTGGAGGATGATTTGAAAAAGTAGAAGAATTATTATTCTCTTAAATATTTCTTTTAACTTGATTAGTCGGAGGATGGTTGGATATGGTAGAATAATTATTATACTCTGAAATATTTCTCCTAACTTGATTTATTCTGTTTATTAGCTTTTTGTTTGTTTTCTTGCTTTCTTCTTATTGTCAAGGTTTATCTTTTTCAATCGATTTGTTTTATTCTGGTTTTTTTCTTCCCTATAGTAATATTTTTATTTCTATAAAGGTATTGATTGCTGTTTCAAATTATCACATTTCATAATTATAATATTTAAATAGATAAATAAGATACGAGGAGTTATACATAAAGGGTTTTGGCGAATAGTATACACCACACAGTACGATACACATAATATGGTCAACATTTCAAACATCATATCAAACCAATAAAAAATGAAAACAAAATGTACTATTACAATTGTCATAAAATAAAATTTTAATTCCAAAAAATACATTTTATTAAAAAACCCAATTTAGTTCAAGAAAATCATATATACAAAAAATCATTAAAACAATTGTGGACCTGGTGGGTAATTTTTTTTACGGTCTGCAAAGGGTTAACTCATTTTATAATAACATTATATTTCAAACCTTTATTAAAAAATGTTTAATTGATAAAAAATTAAACTGTTTCAAGTAGTAAGTAATATATTTGGACTGTGACACACAGACAGACACAAAGACTGAATTACATTTTGATATAGACGATTCTATTTATTTAAAATATTTTTAAAACAATATAAATATTAATTTGTTATTATTTATTTAAGATAACAGGTATTTAAATTTTATTTAAAACTAAAATTATAATAAATCCTCAAAGTATTCACCATCTACATCAATGGAAAGTTTACACCTTTTTATACAGTGATACATACATGTAATGGAATTTGAGCAAATGAATGAATTATTATTTTCTTAAGAATTACCCAAAGGAAAAAAGCTGGTGGTATTAGATTTTCATCTATTCTCTCTGTGTCAAAATTGGATATTTTAGCCTATAGTGGCTATTTAGTAAAACACTTTATCGTCAATTGAAAATTGAGCCATTTCTTATGAAATAAAATTAGTGATACTGATGCAATAAAACAAAATTAAAATATTTATATTATTTGAAATGATTTGCAAAATATTTAAATCCTTGACTGTCTATTACGTTCTATATGATAAAATAATTATATCTATGACCAGTCAATGAATTCAAAATTTTGTTCTGTGGACAATGTTTATAGTGTTGGAGCCAGCTGACCAGAAGTTTCAAATTCATTTGGTTTTTCTAAATCCACTGAAGCAATATCGCACCAGATCCATTGGATTCTGACCAGATGATCCTCTGTTGTTTGAATGTGAGGAACTGTCATATAATTATATATATTTCATTCTCATCAATTAATGACAAATAGATATGTATGACATTTATTCCTATGGTTTTATGTATAATATCCAAATAAACTGATTCATACACTCACTAAATCATGGCAACCGTGACCAAAATAGTGCCTCGTAGACCTCGACCTTTTAGGATGCAGAATTCGTTATAACTATTTAGAAACTGTTATAATTGTCATACCTCATATTAAGAGACCGAGAATTTTATTATTTGTGTTTAGCTTTTCTATTTTTTGTAAAATATTATTTTAATAATGCTATTACCGAAATTTTCATCCTAAATAATTGAGTTTCTCAACATACATTCAAGTTATTTCAATGAATTTTCTTTGCCAGAATGTATTCAGTTGACACGGAGGTCGTGTAACTGTGAGACGGTAGTCCGAACATCCCAGCTCTTTCTCCCAGTTTCCTTAGACAGTGCAAAAACGGAAAAACATATTATAATACAAACGAAGTACGAATAAACATTAGTACATTGTACTTTAGATTTATTATTTTACCAATAAATATCTCTTTTGTGAACATTGTTTACAAATTTGCTCCCGATCTGAACATAAAGAAGCCTTGTCATAGTGTGAAGATGTGGGGAAATGACATGGCATGTAATGACCATAAAGTAGATAAAATAGTTTGTTTGGAAATAAAGTTTTGGAAACATGTTAATTTAAACAGCTGGTCGTTGAATTTCCTGAAGATGTTGCTCAAGATAGGAGATCATTTTCAAAAAATTATAATATATCAAGACAGGAACGAAGAGATTGGATTTGTTACTCATTGAAAGTGTATGTTTTTATTTTGACAGCTATCTCTATTACTTGTTCAATCTAAAATTCATCAGGAAAGCGTGATGAAAACGTGAAGAACTTGAAAGAAATCGAAGAAATGATTTCTAAGCACAAAGAATCAAAAGATCATATGTCAGTTGTCTTTTGTCAATCGCAGTTCCCTGAAAATTAATTAGTTAAGCAATTTTCTGAAATTACACTAAAAGTCAAACAAAGTAAAGACAAGATAAATCAGTTCAAACGTTATTCAATGTTATAATAAGCCGATCATCAAGAAGGTTGGCGCTTCGTGGTCATGATGAGAAAAGTGCCGGCGTTGAACTTCTGAAAGAAGCTTCGCAAAATCAAAAAAGGTGTAATAAAAACCCTCGAATTCCGAATGAAATCTAAAATTATTGAATCTCATCAGATTTTCAGGACGTCATAAACAAATTATAGCTTTCAAATTAAGTCAAATTAAGTCCAGAGGTTATATTAAATCGTATTGTATTCCGAAAACTCTGATAAGAAAAGAGAAGTAGGAGCGATAAAAATACAGATGAAAAACTATGGAGTTGTTTTTAAGTGGTTTTTTTATTCAACCAAAGTGGCATAGTTGATAAAGTCACGGCTAAAAGTTTCATTGAAATCAATATAAAGTGCTTAACTAAAGTGAAAGTAATTTAGGATTAAATTAATAATGATCTTATTAATTTGTTGAAAAATATAAATTGATATTTATCCGTATTAGGTAAAGTAGCGTTAGTGTTTATAACATCCATAAGTCAAGCACTTTCCAAAATTGTTAGGATATTTAGGCATAATTATCAACGGACTTAAAAATAATTTTTTTAAGTGATTAAAATTAAAAATAAGATTTAAATTAACTTTTGATAAATTAGATAAAAATATTTTAAAATATTTGATTATATATTATTATACTAATTTTTAAATAAAATAAGTACTTTATTATAAATTTATATTTTGAATAAAATTAAATTTTAAAATAAAAATAAATGACGTTATTTTTGTTTAAATATTCGGAAATACGGAATATATATTTTGGATTTGAATAAATTTTGGACTTTTAATGACTCCAGATTTTAAACTAAACGAAGATGTTTTCACAACATCTAAAATGACGACCACGTCAATCGAACTTTTACTAAGGAAGTTGACGTCAGGAGAATTAACAAATGTGAAAATATTTATCCAACAATAATATTTCCTGATTGACAAATTAACGAATTTTCGTGAAGTTATGATAGTTGAACTCTTGATTAACAAGGGGATTCAAGCAAAATATTTAGACGTTGATCCTTCAATTAAAGATTTTTTTGTGAAAAACTAAGAAGACCACAATAATTCAAGATAATAAATCTGCATTCGTTTACAGGCAGACGAAAGAAAAACTAGATGTTTATTTTAAAAAATAATAAGATTCTGGTGAAAAAACTGATGAGCCACGAATGGGTAGTAGATAAATTAGAAGAACAGTTATAGGTACACTGTTTGGTAGAAAGTAAACTGAGAATTAATTTATGCGCAGATGAAATTGAGGAAACAGATGAAATAAAGAAGATCAAGAAGTTGCACGATGTTAGGCAGATGAGAGAAGAGGTTTATGCAGTAAGAGAAAGAGCACCCGAAGTAGAGATAAAAAAATATATAGGATGTCACCATAAAAAATTATAGATATGTCAAACCGGAAATTCGAAACAAAAGATACAGAGATAATGTTACTCCTGAGAATAGAAAGTGTTTTTGCTGCGGAAGACAAGGGCATATACAGAGAGAATGTTTGAATAGACAGAGAAGAGTTATCACATGTTATTCATGTTGACAACAAGGGCACATATCGGGAGAGTATCTAAATAAGCATAAGAGAGTCATTACATGCTATGGATGTGAAGTGGAGGGACACATGGAGAGATTGTAACCAAGTAAGATCCCAAAGATATGGATTATGAGGACATCGAGCAGAGGATTGCTTTACGAAATCTAACAGGATTAAGCTGACATTGACAAATAGAGATTACAGAAGACAAAGTGAAAATTACGAAAGGAAGACCAACTATTCAAGGAAGAAGAAACGATACGGGAACAGGGATCATTTACACGACGAACAGAAGACAAGTTGAATACATAAGAAATGAAAGCAATGAAGACGAAGATTTTTGTAAGACGAAGAAGAGATTTATAAAGGATGTTAAAGGCTCCCTAAGATAGGACAATAGAGAAAAGAGACTTGGGAGAGAATAGAGAGAAGAAGCAAGAAGAGAATGATAAACGAGTAGACATTGATATGTGCTTTGAACCTTTTTGAGAGTAATGGTGATATCCATCATTTACAGTGATAGTTTCGGCGTGTAAGTCTCTAGGATAGCGTTTTGTGCATTTTTCATCCTTCATGCAAAGGGAATTATTGTTGATCGCTCCACATGGACCATGAATCATGTTTTTGGTAATGACTTAGAATAATCCAATATCAATGTCGACATTTGGTATTTCTGCTGAGATGACTTTTCATCAATTTTCTCTGGTCTAATTTTATCAATAAACCAAATAAGAATATATGCATGCGATAATCCTCTTTACTGCCATTCAATGGAATATATCCAACAGCGTGTCGCCTTGAAAACATGATGTTTGACAATGAAATCCGTCTGGTCATCATGCGGAGCCTATAATACCGTGAGCCTTGTGTTCAGGCACTCTTGGACTCTGGAACGCTTTTATACAGTTTTTGGTATTTTAATCAATGTAACAACAATGTAAAATAATTTAAAAATATGATAAAGCCTAATTTTAACACTTACTGCTATTAATAAATTTTACACAAAAATAAATTTAAAACTTTCACTACAATTAGACATTATATTTTACAATTTTTTTGATTGAGTAAATACAACCAAAATATGGACAAAATCGTAGTGACTTCTTATGACTAGTATAGTTTCTCAATTTCTATTGGTTAAAATAAGAACCGCTCTCATTGGGCTATAGGATGCGATATTTAAAATGTTTTTATACCTAAAACCTTTGCAAGAGTGTACTCAACAACTTCTTAAAGTTTCTTGAGATCGGATGAACAGTGTAGTAATGTATACAGGATAGATAGATAGACATTCATTTATATATATGGTGACCAGACACCTCATCATACGAGACATTTCATCATTAAAGCAATTTTCATTGCACATTTGAACATTATAGCAATTCATCATTATAGTATTTAATCACCATAACATTTCATCATTGCATAAAGTGCATCTATCTATTATCCTACAACAGAATTCATTACAGTAAAACACAAAGGCATTACACACAAAACAAATTTAATGCCAAAACACACAAAAATGTATCAAATCACTAGATTAAGTTTTGAATTTAATCTGATAAGAAATTTCTTTGCAAGGCCAGTTTTTCTGTTATCTTAAGATCACAGGCATCTTAGTAATAAAATACTACAATGATGAATTGCTATAATGTTCAAATGTGCAATGATGAATTGCTATAATTATGAAATGTTGCAATGGTGAAATGTCTCGTATGATGAGGTGTCTGGTCACCATATATATAAATGAATGTCTATCTATCTATCCTGTATACATTACTACACTGTTCAATTCTGCGATGTTTAATTACATTTCCGATTAATAATTCACAAAAATCAGATAAAGATTTTGAAGAAAGTCTAAAAATTGTTAGAAAATTCTAATAATATCAATTAATAAAAGATTTTCAATGCTCTAAAATTCATTGAAATCAAACTGGGCATTTGTCGAATAATATAATAATTATTGTAAAATATATTCTTCCTGTCGAAATTTACTCGGTAAAACAAAATATTTTGTTGATGTTCAACATTGAAAAATGTGAGTTTGTTAGGTTTTAAAAGCAATTATAACATGAAATTTTGAGAACTTTATTTGCGCGTTAATTTTTATAGATTGCCTACATCTTTCGCTGTTGCTGAGAAATCATTTTCTTAATTAAATTTAATTAAAAACAATTTACTAACTTGGCTGTTGATCAAGACTCTCAACATTTCTGGGCTCATAAGCTTTTTTTGATCAAAAATCTAGGAGAAAATTGAGTTAAATGTCTTTGTGATGAATTTCCAAAGATTAAATAAATTTTATTATAAGACTCGGTGGTTCTAATCACATTAAAATCGGGCTTCAAATTTAGGTGAATAAATCTAAAATTAAGAATAAAACATATAATACTGACATTTATAAGTAGCAACGTAATAAGTAATATTTATATTATAAAGCATTACATAGCTATATAGCCATACTTTGTTTTGTTAGTATTATAGATAAAAAACACGTTTTTAGTTCTTATTTATAATTATAATCAACGAAAAAAGGTTTTGTTTCGCCACTAGCTGATAAATAAGGTTTATTAAATCATCAAATTAAACATAGTTTTTTGGATTAAAACTGGTCTTAAACTAATATATATGCAGTTGTTTGTCCGCAGCAATAATACATAACATACAAACTAGTGCAAGAACCAAATTTAAAATTTCATAAACACAAAATAAACGAGCTTAAAAAAAGGAATCAGTTATAAAATAAAATGAAAATGGAACAAAAGTAAAAAGAAAGGCATGAAATTCTAATAAAAACCATAGCAAGAATACACAATAAGATCAAACAGATTTAATATTAAAATACCAATTTAAGCTGTTAAATGATAAAATACGACCAAGTTGTTGTTGCGCAGTTCTACTGTATAAACGTACCAGATTCTTTTCTGGCACCAAGCAAGTATGGAGCATCAATTCCATTGAGTCATAAAGTACTAAAATTGAAAGGAAGGCTCAGCAACTTGAATGTAAAAATAAAAAAAGTATGAATAAAGTGGTAAAGACCCGAAAAATACAATGAAGTATTGTGGTAAAAGTAATAATGAGCTAGGTCAATGGTTAAATAAAAGTACTTTGATCAAGAGGGTGAATTGAAGTTAAATATTATTATTGAATATTGTCATTGAATATTATCATTAAGACAAAACCAGCAGCCCAATTTTATATTTATATTGATGATACGATAGACAGCTATCAGAGATAATAAAAAGAACTGGAGATGACCAAAGAGAATGTATGGGGAAACGGAGTATAATTAAAGTCAATATCAGTAAGTGTTATTAGATTGCATACTATAAAAGAAAACCCAACTTGAATCAGAACAGAAGTTAATTTGAAAAAAAAGAAAAGGAGACTCTAATTGAAAATAAAAATGTTAACATAATTTAACAACAAGTTATACAATGGTAGTGAATCCTGAGCTGTATTGTCAACGTTATATTCCTCCCGTATGGTTGTGTTGGGATATTAAATATTCGTAGATGAATAGATCTCTCGACCCGACTCCTCATGCTCAATAATCAATATGACAAAATCCCAACAAAGAAATCTTTATTCATAAATATTCACGACAAGATACAATTATTTGCTTTTCGTAAACACCCTAAGGGTATCACATAATAAGTCACTGTAATCTGATTAACTTCTTTATCTGTTTTTTACTTTCAACTCGTTTCTCATACTCGTTAGATGTTCCTCTTCGACCAACTGGAAACTTATTTTGTAGTCAGTTCCTTTTATAATATTGGGTTGCCATTAATTTGGATTAGAGCTAAGGAAGCAATTTTTCCCGGTCGGACAATTTATTGCCCATTTTGTTAATTCTGGGAAACCCTTTAAGCTGACGTTCAGCTCGGCGTCCCTTGATTAATGGGTTCGTCGGCAAATAATTTAATTCATTAATTAATTTGTTTTTGGGTTTCCTACCCTTCAATATACCTCATCTCAATCTAATAGTATTTTATTCGTCTTCAAAATCAAATATCAAAACCATTTCAGTGGATACTCCGATTAATTATTTTGTTTGTCAAAATTTCTAACTTCGAACCTTCACATAATTTATGTTACTGCCAACTCGATCCCTTTTGTAGCTTAGGTAAAAAGACAAAGAATACACCTTTATATAGCAAACAGCAAAGTGTAAATAGGCAAAATGCATATGAACAAATTGCCAAAAATCCTGTTGGGTTTTTGTATTTTCTCTGGGATCATGAAATAAATAACTTCCATCTCGATTTGTAGATTCTTGGATGAAAGTGGGCATGCAATCAATAGGTCTTGGTATACTTTTAAGAAATTTCAGAGTCAAATGATAGTGTGAGGAATTAATTAATTAAATGAATATAGTAGTAATTTTATGATTTATGTTTATACTCAAAGTGAATAATAAGCAAATGAACGTGGACAATCTAATGTCTAAATTAGTAATAATTTTTATAGAAAATTGCTAATTGAGTTTTTTTTAATGAAGGAAAGAAGGCAGTATAGATTTTAAATAAAACTTGATATTTTCATCTCTACAAATTATCATCAAATTCGTTACAATTTCCTTTAAAAGCAATAATTGACCCTAAAATTATATATTTTTTGATTATTACATTCAAAATTTCTTAAATACTTTCATTTAAAATTATTTAAAATTTATTCAACCATTCTTTTAAATTTATTGAGTTTTTCATTTAATTATGATTAATTTATTAAATTTTCAATGAAAAAAAATATTGAAGAGAATACACTTTAAGTGTGGCATTCATTCACTGAAAAAGATGTCCACTAAAAAGAGGAAATATTAATACAATGAATACAGTTAAATGAAGTAATAAAAATGAAGAGGGAAAACTTTCTTTGAAAATGGGAGATTTACATCCATTGATGATTCATTGTAGGAGAGGTCGAATTACTTAATATAAAATAAATGAAATAAGATAATCAACGAAGAAATATATTCATCGAAATCTTATTGATGGGAATAATTGTTCTAGAATTAAAACCAATTCAAATATTCAATAAAGTTTATCTTTTTAATCATGAAACCATACATTTTTCTCCTTACGTTTTTCGATGATACAATTTAAGGTTTCAAAACAACAAAATATTAATACATACATCAACAACACACTTACATACATTTACTTTCCGCAAATTAAATTATATTCAATTTATTACTTTGTAAAATATTTGAATTGGTTTTAATTCTAGAACTAGGGGAAAAGATTGTTATTCCGTTATTTCGATATGCAAAACGTTAACAATGAGTTTTATTAATTCAGATTTATCTATTCTAAAATTAAGGTATAAAATGTACATGCAGATGTACATGTACAGAACTGAAAAGACGAATTGAATAGCTTGAAATATTTATGGTTAAATCTTGAAGTTCCAGTCAAGAAATTCCATAAAGGTAATCTAACACTCTTAACCTCTTAAGTGGTTTATTTCGTCAAGCGAAATGTGCTCCTCAGCGGTGAATTTTGTTATCCGCTACGGGCATAATAACATATATTTATACATACATTATACGCAAGTGAATATATTAGTTTTATGTATCGTGGTATACACAATTTAACTTTATGCCAATATATTCGTCTTATGTGTTTTGTAATGCATATGTTGATGACGTATATATCCGACATAGCCACTTAAGAGGTTAACAGACGAAAGTGTTTATAAATTTTTATACAATTCTCTTACTGGAATCGACAATGATTTGAGTAAAATGTTAATTACAGAAATTAAAAAAAAGAATAGATCAGAGAAGAGAAAACATTAAACATCTTGAATCTCGAAATGCACCACGATCAGAGATTTATTTCAATTATGGCCAAATTTTCTGCAACATCATTAGTAGAAATATTAAGAAAAGAATTTACCCAAAAATGATCAATAATAATAATGAATAGGATATGCTAACACCGCCACTATTTGCTGAAATTAAATATATCGGAAGAGCATTTACCAGAATAACCCCCGCCCATCACAAAATACTTCTGGAGTCCAAACCTGTACCACCGATATGAAATTAAAAAAAGATTTCGAATTTTTAGTTTCTTTCAAAAAAAGAACGGATAATTTGAATACATTATGCAACAGATACTGAGAAAGATTTTCAACAGCTGGAATTATTAAATCTAAACTTAAATGGGACCTCAAATTTAAAAATCTTGACGCATTATTATTTTTAAAGTGTTTATTTTATAACGAGGGCTTATTATTTCTTTTTTATATAGTTATCTATATATACATTTTATTAGGACACCTAATGCGTCAAATCTAATGAGGACGTTAAAACCAAGAGGTGGTGCTACTACTATTTTCAAACTTTTCGGTAATTAAGTAAGATTTAAACATCTAATAGAACGTTTTATATTTTAAATTCACAGTTTGATCATCAAAAATTGTATATTTTTATTTGCTTCAGATGTTAATAAGTCGAAATTCCAAATAAATTAGAAAAAGGAGATTTCTAAATGAGCCGCGTTTATCATATCAAAATGAACAAAGCATCACACGGCTTGAAGTAAATTTATTTCATAATAAGTAAAAATAAATACAATTCTG
The DNA here is from genome assembly GCA_022537955.1 of Schmidtea mediterranea. Classification (NCBI taxonomy): domain Eukaryota; kingdom Metazoa; phylum Platyhelminthes; order Tricladida; family Dugesiidae; genus Schmidtea; species Schmidtea mediterranea. The sequence continues at coordinate 10,851,682 of CM039679.1, forward strand.
ATTTCTTGTTAATAAAAAACGTAGTCAAAGAATCAATTGTTATATTGTTACACTAAATGACTTTGTAAACCAAAATTTATTCAAATTTATAAAAGCAAGTTTTAGTAACCCAATTTCTGATTCTTCGTTAATAAAAATGTTTATAATAGTAGACATTTAAATTATATGATTAGAATTTATTGTTATATTGTTACACTAAATGACCTTGTAAACAAAAAAAATTATTCAAACTTACAAAGGCATGTTTTAGTAACTGAAATTATTTAAGAGAACTTTAAATGGTATAAAATTACCGTGTATCCAAGTTGTATCAAATATTAGTATTTATAACTTTACTACAATGTATAATGCTGAATATTTAATTACTAATAGAAATGATTTCGATGTTACTTTTTGTAATGTCGCTTATGTTAAATTCTAGTGAAGCTTGTTTTGGAAAGCAATGTAAATCAATAATCTGAAACTGATTTGATATAAATAATTTTCTTCAGGTTATCAAAAAGGTGAATTAGCTAAAAATTTCCACAACTTCTATTCATGTAGTTTCTGTTGTAATCCAGCAAATTGCCAATGTCACAATTTCTGTTTCATGCCCATAGAAGAAGTCAAACAGTACATTTGTACATGAAATTAAATTCACCAAAAAAAACCTCATTGAAATGTATTAAAAATTTAAATAAAATCGATATTTTTCATCGGCTCTGAAAAATCACTGCTGATATTTGGATAAATTTTCAACAGTTGCGGATCTTTTTCCGAACTTGTATCGCTGTTTGCATATTACGATTGGTAGATTTCTCAAAATTCCGATACGCAAACGGAACAAATCGATTCATAATTCCACGATAACATGTTAATTTAAGCTAATTTTTAGTGAAGTAAAACAAGTTTATATCAAATTAAAAGCCCAACCGGTTGCATGAATCGACATAAAAAATATTTACGGTTGCTATGGAGTTTTTGGTCACCTATTCACAATATCACTATGACTACAGCTTTCCATAAATTGTATATTTTAATTTAATTTCCAATAATAACCGTTCCCTTACTTTTCACCGCTAAATTGTCAGCGTGTAGACTCGTCGAGAAATAATTGCCATGTGAACTTGATTACCAATACTACTGGTGAATTCTTTTCCCGGGATTTCGACAACGACGTGAAAGATTCAGGTCTTGAGAAACAATAGAACAGTACATGAAACAAAATTCACAACAAAACCTTATTGAAATGTATTAAAAATTTAAATAAAATCGATATTTTTCATCGGCTCCGAAAAATCACTGCTGATGTTTGGATAAATTTTCAACAGTTGCGGATCTTTTTCCGAGCTTGTATCGCTGTTTGCATATTCCGACTGGTAGATTTCCCACAGCTCCGATACGACATGAGAGGTAATCAGGTCACCGCAGTTCATTGTCATCATCATTATTATGAAGCTCCCATCGTGTCTGAGGAAGGTCTGGATGAAATTATCTAGAGAATCTCTTTTGCTCTTTCTATAAACTTCATGATTCTTTAGAAATTTTTTAATGAATTCCGCTCTCGATCCTAAAAATATAATTTTCTTACACCAAAGACCGATTGTGATCAGAGTGACAACGATAACAATATGCAACCAAAACCACAGGAACATATAGATCTTTTCGTTTAGCATATTTTGGGATAAAACACATTGAGTGATGTAATTGTTCTCCACTCCGAGGAGTTTGATGTTATCTATCGAACAAACAGTGACTCTCGGGAAAAGCCTAGAAGTCGTCCATTGAACTCCGTTGACGAGACTGTCGAAGAAAACACGGCTTGTTTCGAAAATATTATTGCCATGGAAACCGAGAAAGCGCTGAATCAAATACAACTGACCAACTGCGTTAGCGAGAAACATGAGTTTCATAACGAAATACCAATAGGTCAGCCAGGTTCCCAATCGCTTGCTCATCATGAAAAATGAAGCGAATTTGAAAATTTTCCTCCGAAAATTAGCCCAAGTCCCGTATTTGTAATCCCGATGGAAAAAGAAAACATTGGCTAAATTTTTGGCGATTCCTTTAGCTTTTTTCTTTCTCGCTGCCTCGTCATCGTTTGATGCTGAAGAGGCATCTTTGAAAATCAACTCCAAGTCGATTCCGATTTTATTGTAAGACATCAGTTGCCAGAATAATCTCGGCAAATAAAACATAATGCATTGCAATGCCAGCACAAATGGAACCCATTGGTAATAATCTGAAACGTTGATTAAAAACTTTTAATTTCCTATTGAAATCTCATACTTATTTTCTTTAGGCTGTCGTCGAGTTTCATATCGTCGCCTACTTGGGGGAATTTATCTCCCGGAACCCATGGAACAGTGCCAGTAATCCAACAATAATTCCTTAAATATCCATCGAAGTTAGATCCAGTCGGCGAAATTGCGGTGTAACAGGAAAGCGGCTTTAAAATGTAAGTCTTCGATGTAACAATGAACCCGCAAATAATGTAGATAATCACTGAGATTTGGAAGCTGATTTTGTCTCCAATATCTTCGAGTCCTTGGTAATCTGTAACCTTATGCGATTTGATTAAATCCAATAAGGTATTGGCCACCATTTATCTGTTATTAGTCTTAAATGAAAAAAATGACAGTAATTAAAATTCAAACAAAATATAAAGATTAGCAAACATGGCGGAAATGATAAATTAATTTCAGTGTGTTTCAATGATTACGTAACATATTTGATTACTCACTTCTTATTGGATGAAATTATTTTATCAGATAATCAATGAATTATTTATTTAATTTTTCGCAAATTATTTTATTAATCATTGTTTCTAGAAAATGTGCCAGAAATCAATAATTAATTCTTTATTTTTTGCATCAAAATCAATCAAATATTCAACCAAAAAAATTTAATTGGTGAAAATATATTTTAATTGACGATTAAAAAAAATCTATACTATTAATTATTAAAAAATTTAAAAAAAAATTACCTATAAAACGTGATTTGTGGATTTAGAAAAATATAAAAACAAAAAATAAGTTTTTTAAAAAATTATTATTTAAACGTATTATAACCGATATTGTAAAAAAAAATAAAATCATTCTCAACACTTTTTACTAATTCTTTTTGGCTTTATCCAAATTTTTGAAAGCCTTTTGTCAATTGTTCAAATAAATAAAAATAATTTGAAATGAAAAATATGAGAAATATTTTTTAATTTTAATAATGATAAATTTGCAAATCGTGTGGCCTTATTTAAGTAAAATTATACGATATTCTTTTTTAGTCTTTCGATCCTTTTTACTTAATTAAGAGTGGATCATAATTTGATCTATATATCATTTAATTTGGAAGAATTTATCTCTCTTTCTCTTTTAAAGAAAACGAAAGTTGAGTCTTGTGATATCTAAACAAAAAATATTTTATATTCAACAAATTCTTGAAACAGTTTAGTCAAACTAAGCCAGTGGTTCTTTACCGGTGTTCCGTAGAATTAGGTGAAGTGTTCATTCAAATTTAGATATTCAGAAATATATGCTATTTTAGAATTCAATTTAGTTACATTTTTACATTGAAATGTTTTAAAATTGCAATTTTACGGGTACTTTTACTTAAAAATTATCGCAGTTTGAAGGTTTCTTCCCTCCGCAACAACAACCATAACATTTAGGTAGGTATTGCGCTTAGCACAAATCTTGAACCTTCATTCTTTTGTACTTAGTTGAAAGGACAACAAGTGTTCCGCCAAAAATTTTCCGATAAGAAACTGTTCTTTCATTATTAAAAGATTAAGAACCACTGAACTTAGCAAAGTCTATATAAGTGGTTTGAACACCAGAGCTTATCATCTTCATTCAGTTCTGTCAGAGGCTAAGATTGATAAAATGCCACATCTTCCAGGTACTCGTCTACCTTCAGAAGAAGATCTTCATCCTGAGAGTGTTATTTTTATCTATGAGCTTTATATCATCTCATAATCTAACCCAATTTTTGCTCAGTTTATCCCATTGTCACTCAAAAATGTAGCGCTTGTCATCGAGTGATCTGTAGGGTGTTTGGTTCACCATTCCATTTCCAGATCAGTTTGACTGGTTAGTGTGTATTTTTCTTTTATATTATTTTGTTGTAAATCAAATGAGTGGTCACGAAGTTATGTTAATGATTTTCGAAAATTACGAGGTTGCTAATTACTATTATTATTCTATCTATTTTAAACGTTTTCACTTGAGAATCTATACGATGAGTGTCCTTTCAACTTGGCTCCAGTTGATAAGCAACGTCAGAAATGTTATCGAGTATCTGGTCATCCGTCAAAATTTTGAGGTTCATTGTCAAAACTGTAATGGTTTGGACGCACAATTGGTTCAACGAGCTGCCTCTAGGAGACCTGTGCTTGTCTTTATCGTTTTTTATCCTTCCTTTACTTTTTCAATCCTTTATTTTTGCTTTAGTAATTCGTGTAAACAAAAGTTAATTAATAAAAGGCTGTTGTTCAATCATAAAGATTATAAACAGTTGATCACGTATACACTTGAGAATCTAATTCCTTTCCAGGGCACGAATAATTCTTTCCATCCTCGTTTAGCTTTTCCAAGCTTTGTGAGATTTATCTGTATCCTGCCATTGTTACTTGATGATTCTTTTGATTTGTAGGTTACTTGAACTATAGCTTATTTTAGAGGGTTAATAATGACATTTCCTTGCTGACAAGCCTTGAACGTAGTTTCAAACGCTTGGATCTGAGGCTTAAGCACTTGGAGATGTCTTGTAAAGTGTGAATCTGTTAGAAGAGTTTATCGAAGCGTTCAGAACGGAACCATGTTGACTCGAATTGTTGGTTATGTTGTTTTTTCGTTCACTATAAAAAAGTGAAGTAAAACATTATGTAGAAATGATTTATCAAAACTCAGCAATAAAACTCATTGCTATATCAGTGATGTTTGCTGTGTTGGGCTATAAGCCATCACTAAAACAAAACAACCATGAAAAAATCATGGCGAAAAAATTATGAAAATGGCTATTTGTAACACAAGCACGCACCGCAAACAGAAATTAAAAATATAATAAAAACATTAATTAAAACAAAATAAAAAATAACATAATTAATTAAAACAAATAATTAATAAATTTTGCACGAAAAATACATAGAAAAATAAAGTAAAATTATAAAACCGCCAAAACCTTGCAAAATAAGGTTTAGAAAATACACAGGCGGAGGAGGCGACCAGAATAAGAATCAGCAAAAAATAAAAATACAAATTTAATAAAATTAATATTAAAAAAATTAAGAAAAATAAATAACAAAAGAGAAAAATATAAAATTAAATAAAAGCCATCAAAAACCCGAAAAAATGGCCAAAAAAGATTCGAAATTAGCTGATTGGTCGCACACACGCACGAAAACAGTATAAATACAATAGCCATTGTCATAATATTTAACCTTAAAAAACTTTAAAAATATTTTTGAAAACTAAAAATTTTTGAATTTCGAACTTTGGTAAGCTTACATTTTTGTTTTTGAATAAATTTTTGAAATGTTTATTGTTTTGAGTTTTTAAATTTTATTCATGGATGGTCGAGGTACTTTTAGTATCGACGACAGGTCCCCCTAATTTAATATGATTTTATGTTGTAATTTGTGGAAGATGGCTTGGCAGGATTCAATTCCCTCAGTTAAATTTGAGGGATGTTGATGTGCTGCCTTGTCGTCAACCACCCTTCGGTGTCTGCCGGTATGGTCAGGTCTAGTCACACTGATCGCAGAGTAGGACGCCGTCGTACTTCACCGTGGCGGCCATTGCAATGTTGGTCGGAGCGGTAGAGATTAAAATGCGGGAATATCGACATAGCTAGGGGGAAATCATTCAAATGAATGTTTAGGTAGGGATACAATTTTTGTGTAAAACCTGTCGAATTGTTATATGAAAAGGGACGACTAGGGTTAAGTCGATAGAAACAAATGAACGGATTAACAAAACTTAATGTTCTTTTTAATTTTGCCTTTGGTGAGAAATGGTTTTATAGAACATCTTTAAATAAAAATTAAATTGGTTTTTTCTCAGCAAATGATTGGAGCATCAGCATTTTTTCTTTTCTGCATCGAACGTTTTATTTACTAGTTCTAACGCCAAATAGGACAATTTCGCAATTAATATCGAACGATGAAATGTATGTAATAGGGAATGTTTGAAGAATGTTTGGATTAATTAATTTAAAATTTTATAATTATTATATTTAATTTATTTGCAAATATAACCCATTAATGAAATAAAATTCTCCCTCGTTTAGTCAGGAAAATCTCAAGAAAGTCTTTCCGAAAATTCTCAGCAAACGTTTCAATAATCGAAATTTCCTTTCTAAAAATGCATCCAGGATACAAAATCCCCAAATCAACGCGAAAATCCGATACCACGGCATTACAATTAAATCACGATGCATGCCAACAAAGATATAACAAGCTGTTCGCGGAGCACGAACGCACGCTCGGCACGTGGTTCGCTCCCGAAGCGGTCAAAATCCTCCAGGATAAAATCCACCGGCTGTCCAGATGCCGAGAGGATTTAATTGCAGAGAACCGGGCTCAACGAATCATAATAAATGACCAAAGCGCCGTCTTGGTGGCATCATTTACAGAAGCTGAACTAGTAAAACGTCTAGCGGGTCGCGATCTGGCGGTAAAGTTGAATTTGATCCCCGCGAACCATCTTCCGGAAACGACTCAAGCTGGTCCAGCTCAGACTCCCAGGACCAGCAAGAAGCACCATCCCAGCAAAAATCGTCGTCGCCGTGAACGACGCCGAGCTGAAGGCCTCACAATCCTAAATAATGCTGCGCAAGTGCTCGAAGAAGCCGCCGCACTCGTCGCGGAGCAGCATCCGGAATTTGTGAAAAGAGATGACCCCGTTTCAACCCCGAAAAGATCAACCGAACTGGTGCTACCAACTCCGGCGAAGGACATTGATGAGATACCAATATGCCTAGACGTTTCACCCGTCGAAAATTCCACCCCAACAACGAAAGAGAGATCGCCGACTCTCACGAGCTGCTGGATGAATGAATTTGGAGAGGAGTTATGCCACACCGTTCCTCAGGTCGGAACTATACCATTTCAACCCCTCCGGAACAAACGAAAGTTCCCCGTCGATATCGACGAATGACCACCAAATGGAAAGAGGGATAGACGCTGTTATCCTGACATTATTTATATCTTTATACACTAATTATATTTTTGTGATTTCTTTTTGTTAAATTTTGTATAGATTTAATAAAAGTATATTTTTGTAATTCTTATTCTCTTAATAATTTCTGATTTCTCTAATTAATCGAATTATGAATGAATGCCTAAAGTTTGGGTGGATTGCCTTATGATGTTGATAGAACCTTAGGTAGGTATGAAGTAGATTGAGGAAGTTCTTATTTCACCCGTAAAGTCGGAATTACGGAATCTCGGTTAATGGAAATTTAAAACTTCAGTTTTTATTACAGAAATACTAATAATTAAAAGTAATTTTGGTTAAAAAATGAAATAAGCATTCTCGGAGGAGTTTATTTTTCCTAAATTATTAATGAGGTGGTGATAAACCCAAAATTTCGGCCGATATAACAGAAATTTTGATAATTTATATAATATTTTAAATTTTCACATGTTATTTAAATAAAATACTTTATGATTTAAAACAAATTTCTAGGTTAGAAATTTTACCTATTTTCAGTAGTTTAGCAATTAAAGTCGGAAAATTAGATAAATTCGAGAAGCTGAATTTTAAATGTTTATTTATAAATATTTTATTTTTATTAAAGTTTCTAAATCATCATCTTTAAATTTCATAAATTAAATACCTAAAATTGGTTTCGGCTAAATTAAATTAATAACTAATAGGTAAACGACTAAACGTCTGATAAAGGTGCGATCCACTACGATCGGTACTAAAGATTTTGCTATGTATTAAACGGCGACTAGGGGAAAACAGTATGTAGGACGTATGCATGGGTTCGTCATAGAATGATGGGAAAGGTGTGCACAGATATCGAAAAGGTTAAAGGAGTTAGGTAGACGTAAGCCCTTCTATCGGCCGTCAGGAACCCGAAGCGAGATTATCACAAGGAGTAGTCTTGGAAACGGGGCTCACCTGCTTGTGGACTCTCGGCTGCTGTATACAGTACCAACATGGGCTTGCCCATGGGTATACAGTGGTTAGATTAAAATTGTGGGGCGTCGGGGTGAGAAAGGAAATACCCTAGGGAATGTAAGAGTAGTTGAAGAAGTAGTTTGGATGAATGAGCTTAGATTAAAACAAAATTAATTCTACCCTGTACGCCAACAGCTGCAAGTATTTTATATTCATTCTATCTGCATATAAACTTTTAAGTCTAAATAACAATGCCAAGATTTAATTTTACAAACATTTTCATTAAAACTGTTGGTCCAGAACACAAACGGCCTTGAAAATTCTTTAAATGCATCAGTAATATAGCATGAAAACCCAACACCAAGATAACTTAAAATACAATATACAACATCAACGAAACACTCTCAAATTTGAGAGAATATATATGAATATAAAATCAAAAACATAAAAGTAAAATAAAATAAATACAAAATGCATCAAGAACCACACGAAATTTACATAAAAAATAACATAATGTTGGTCGTATGGGAAAGTCCTTTATTAATCAATGCCTGCTCTGATCGTATACCTGTCAGCTTTAATATTCTAGGGCCACCTTATCCACTACACCGTACGATTTAGTTAACCATTGCGTACCCATGATCGAAACCATGTTGGTACTGTACGCAACGGCCGAATGCCATTCGAGCAGGTGAGCGCTATTACTAGTACTACTCCTCTGAGGACCTTCGCTTTCCCGAGTATTGCTGCCGATAGAAGGACTTACGCATTTTCTCTACAACGCTATTCCACTTCTAAACCTTCCCTTTTGCCTATATCATCTGGATCGAAAATCGTGAGGTTTCTGTCTTATGCCTTAGCAAACCTTTAAGGCACCTTTCTTTATAACTCATCGTCAAACCATCGTCGCTATTTTACTGTTTTACTCTAAAAACTCCCACGTGAAATTACAAAAAGGAATGAAACGATTATATTTTATTGAGATAATTAAAACGATGACACAACAGTTAGAGATTTTCACACGAAGGCATGATGGTTTATACAAGAGGTCTAGATTCATACACGACGGGAAGCTTTGCCATTCTGAGATTAATGTTCGCGAAATCTATACAAGCTGACGGTTGATGACAATTGTTCGATTTCATTCATCAGCGTCGATGTCCGTTGGCAAGCAACGACACTTCGCCGGACGGTAAGGAGGAGGGTTGGGATTCCTTTGGGACTCCGTTCGGGTAGATGGTCCTGCTTCTTCAGGCAAAGAGAGAGTTCTAGGCACGTTGCCCGTGAATATAGCAATCTCTCCGAGATCTAATCCCATGTGATCCAGGGCCTGGCTGAGGGTTGGAGGTTCGGATTCTTCATCCACCAGGTTTATGTGGATCGACCGAGTCGGGGAATAACATAATCTCGAGGGTGCGTAGCGCACATCAGGATCGAGCCCCGGAATTTCAAATTCCTGGTAAGTGGGCGGGAGATCGTCGATCCGGTACGGAGCGTTGGATGACTCCGCCTCTCCGATGAGATCAGCCTCTCTACGACGACGTTCACGTCGACGACGATTACGTTTGGGCCGCCGATGGGCCATTCGGGTTTGAGATTCCGTTGCGGGAGCTTGAAGGGGCTCCATTATCTGTGGGGCTGAGGTTGATGGAGTTAGAGTGATTGTATCTATCGGGAGGTGTTGTTCGGGGATTATATTTAGGTGTCGAGCCCAAACACTCCCTGGAACGCGAGCTCGAAACTCGGCATCCGTGAATATTTGACAGAGCGTCATACTTTGCTCCTTGATTAGCACCCGTTGACTTTGAGACTCTGTGATGAGTTCGTCTCGAGCGCGAGATAGCCGGAAGATTTTTTGATGCAATCCTTTTGCCGTCTCGGGAGAGGTCCAGGTATTCTTTACCCGACCATACTTGGCTTTGAGGGTCTTGTACTTTCCCTCTAATTCTTCCAGCTTTTGTCGGAGTGCGATTACCGACGGCTAGAGTCTGGGAATCCGAGGAAGATTATTCTGATCAGGCTTAGAATTTGGATTCATATCTGCAATGTATACGGAGGGAGTAAATGGTTAGAGTTATTGAGAGCTGACCTATTTAAATCTGCTAGTAGTGGGTAGTTGATTTTAGAACTATTGATGTTACTCTTAGTAATTATCTACGCGGTTTGGGCGCTAGACCGTTAAGGGTACTAATATTGACGTTTGACTCGTAACCCTATTTCTATGGACCGTGGGGATTGTTGAGTTTACCGTAATTTTCTAGGTAAAAGTACTATTCGTGATGAAAAATGTTAATCAGGAATTCATTTCTAGTAACGGATTATAATGGTATAATTAGTAGCATTTATAATAATAACCCCATGAACTAGGTTAATCATAACACTTATAGTAGAGATATTAATAGTAAAAAAACGTTTGGTGATGGTAATGGTGATACTAGTAGTAATATTAATGATGAGATTAATTAATCGTAGCATTAATGATTTCGGTAAAATATTTACGTTAATTAATGACTATATTAGTAATAATATTAATAAGGTTGATTTATGTTACTGATAATAATAATAATAATAATAATAAGATTCCTAGTGATATTAATTGTATTAATGCCAATAATTAGCTTAATAGTGATAACAGGGATGAACCTGATGGTGCTAATAGTGTCCGTGATAAAAATTGCAATGACGTAATGCTGACAATTCCTGTCTTTAATTCACGATATCTATGTAGTTTAGTATTAGCAAATGGAACGATCAATCGTATTCATCCTGGGAGTTCTACTGGTAGTTGAATCGACGGCATGAACGCGGGAGGTCTAGTTACGTTGGAAATGCGTGTAATTGACATGAGGGTGATGAGATTTCGCATGATGCGTCGGATTATATTGTCGCTCGCTCTATCTCTTGCTAGTGCTATCGTGTTAATCGGATTGTTCAGGGGTTCTTGTTAAGTTTATGATGTCTGTAATTGATTTCCTGACGTAATAGATTATAATCGATGTGGAAAATATCTATTTCTAATTGGTTTGGGGGGAATGACATCATGTTTGATGAAATAGCTAGTTACCTTATGTTTCGTAGAATAAGTGGATGCATAAGTATCGGTAAGTTTGGTGCTTCGGGGTGTCTTATTGATTCCTAAATCGTTGATTGTAGAAAAACTAGTGTCAATATCTATTCGCTAACGGTTCCAATCGGATGGATTTAGCTCGCCTATATAGAGAAAGAAGTTCTACCGAAAAGAAGATTACTACTTGGAATGATTTCCCTTCAGAATTCTCAGTGTATAGCCAGCTATAGATTGGTTAAACGGTCTATCTCTGTCGCGACAAATTTGGAGATTTCAATTTTGGGTTCACTTCTCGTCACTAGTGTCGGTTATTCATGCGGATTGCAATCTCTATTTCTTATTAATCGGATGGGCACTGACAATACATGTACTGGGGGTTTACGTATCTACGATCCGGATATTCATCTCCTGTTTATTCAATACTGATTCGGAAATTTTGTTATATACGAGCGTTTCGTTGTCGCAAGAGAAAAATCTAATGAGCTTCACGTAGGGTGATCTTGATGCGTGTTGTAACGTAAGTCAGGTCAGATTTAATGGTCTTAGAAACAAAAACGTGAAAAATATTCTCTGGTCTTCCCTAGAGGCCTTGTTGTAGAGCGGAATAAAGATTCTGACACTATTGGTTTTTGATTTACCTTTTCTATTTTTATGATGTACTCGTTTAGTTTGCTTCTTTGATTACACCTACCCCTTCTACCCTGTTAGGTCATTGTTTTATTCGAGATTTAAAAAGTTGAATCAAATCACTATGTGACTTTTCTAGTTCCCCTACCTGAGGTCGCACTTCCCGTAATTTTATTTCTACTCGCCCCGGCCACTTTTCAGTAGCCGCTACGAGTTATACAACGATGCCCTGCGTGGAGGTCCTGTGCAATTGCCAGACCTTACTGCGGACTACCGAGATTCCAATGAGGCATGACCCACGAGCACAACTAGGGAACTTAATCCACCAGCCGGCACGAGATCCGTCCCATCGAATGCTATTTCGAATACTTTTAATATATAAATTTTAGGGACTCGAATAGATAGATATATATATATATATATATATATATATATATATATATATATATATATATATATATATATATATATATATATATATATTAATAATTCATATGACAACATTAAGAAACTTATAATTAAAGTAAATTCGAAACATTATAAACATTAAGAAACATCATAATACATTAACATTTAAAACGAAATAAAAGTAACAAAAATCCTTACGTCTAAGATTTTCCGTAAAATTTCAATATTGAGTTTTAAGTATAAGATTTAAGCATAAGTTAAAATAATGAAATTTGTCACTGTATATATACTATTTTCGTGTTTGTGTGCGACCAATGAGCGATTTTTCGCGAATTTTAGGTCTTTTTAATTATTTTATTATTCTTAAACTATTTTTATTATTTTTTCTACATTTTTCTCTATTTTTTGATATATAATTTACTTTATGGTTGAATTTTAATTTTTATTATTATTTTCTTATGATATTATTTTTAGCCCTTTATCATTTGTTTTCTGGTCGCCACTTCTGCCTATGTTTTTTCTAAACCTTATTTTGCAAGGTTTTGGCAGTTTATTTTATTTTTCGTATGTTTCCGTATGCGGCTGTATGCTTTTTATGATTTTATTTAATTATTTGTTTTTATTTAATTTTGATATATTTTTAATTTGTTTTAATTAATATGTTTTTATTAATTTTTAATATCTTCTTGTGGTGCGTGCTTATGTACAGTGACTTATTTCATTACTTTTAGTTTTGTTTTAATTTTTATTACCATTTTTTTGTTTAAATTGTGGCTCTGAGCCCAACAATAATAACAAGAAAATTTTACCGTAAAATGACCATTTATATAAAATTACAAAATTAATAAATTAAATGAGTCAAAATTAAATATTTTTGGTTTAATAAATCCAATTAAAAAATTTTAGAAATAAATTGTCAATTTAAGAAAATAATAAAAATTAGATTTAGATAGCACAAATAATTTCAAGGTCAAATTTTGTTTTATCGCAATAAAAATAACACACAAGGTCAAATTGTAGATATATATACTAATGTGTTTTGACAAATTTTCAGTTTTACTTTGTAGTCTTATTTTCAGTAATATTTTGTAGTCTTATTTTTCTATCTGAATTTTAGTCGGTGTGTGTAACAAGCAGAGAGCCGTGCATTCAGGCAATTAACACTGATAAGTGTTTTGTCTGGACACGACAACTCTCAGTTAATGTGCATTGACATGATTTAAAACTAATGTGTACCTGCTATATGAATGACTTCACTATGAATTTATTGATCGATATTGATTAAATGATTTATTATGATGCGGATTGACAATATTTATACAAATTTATGAACTTCCGAAAATTATGTGAGATGTGACATGCCGAATAAATGTTTACGACTGAAACTTTGCATCGAGGCTTTTACTTGGATTCGCTTAAAATGGTATTATTTATTTTCCGGCCCACAGCCAAAACATACCGCAAGATAGCAAACTCTACATACAATTCGAGATGTGTAAATGCCGGTATATCCGCCAATATCTCGTGCCCGTGAAGATTTGGCCATGCGTAACGACGGGTAAGAGAGGTATTATGAGGATATTTAACATAACGAAGGGTTCATAGGCCATATGAAAATCAATAATACTGCTGGGCACTGATGGGTAATCAAAATGTTAAACCTGTCTAAGGGTAACTACTTCCCACCCAGCGCCTGCATAAGAAGTTTAACCTCTAGTCACCCGTCAAAAATTGATGTTGGTTGAATATTAGCAAAGGGTGAGCCTCTTTTCAAAGACTACCAATGCCCTAATATTCATATGGGTTCACGAGCTGTCGTAGAACACATTATGCTCTAATCCTATCGGTCCCCGTCTCAACTATTTAACTATTTTTAACATTTTTAAATATTTAACTGTTTCCAATTTTTTATCACCAAATACAAAATTAAACACAAATTCAATTATTATTCGATAAATCAAATAAATACAACAATTATATGACTATCACAGTGTCAGTCCGCGCGGCGTTCAAAAACCGTTCGCGTTTAAAATGTGCCCTACCATCCGAGCTTTGTGAAGCATAAATAACCGCTCACGTTCCTTTTTGCCAGGCCGATTTCTTTTTCGATTTTGTTTTTGCACTTCCTCTGGCTGGTTTAAGGATCCCGGAGAGAGAATCTTTACTCCGATGTCTTTCCCGGTTACATTGCGAATTACTATCGTCTCTTGCTCGGCCGATAGCATTGCCCCACTTTGGACGAGTCCATTGTGGATCTCATCTTTTAATTTCAACTCTTTGACTTCCTTCTCTAGCTCCTGGGCTTTCTGTTCGGCTTGCTTCAGGGCCTCATCCTTTTAATAGTAATGATAATAGTAATAATAATAAGGATGTTAATAATTTTAATGGTAACGATCATATTAGCGATGATAATAAAAATGTTAATGCCGTCGAGGATAATAATGGTTCCGAAGGGGCTTAGTAAAGATAAATTGGGTCGTTAGAATGATATAGGGTATAAACTATAATAGTAAGGGTGTCAATATTGTTAAGGGTGAATTGGAGAGGATGAAAGTATTAATATCGATGATAATAGTACTAATACTGTTGTTAATAGCAATAATTATGGATTTTAGTATAAATTTCATGAAACTAATGTTGGGCCAGCACACAAATAGCCTTGAGAATTGTTTAAATGCATCAGTAATACAGCACGAAAACCCAGCACCAAGACAACTTAAAATATAACATACAACACCAACTAAACACTTTAAAATCTGAATATAAATAAATATAAAATCAAAAACATAAAAGTAAAATAAAATAAATACAAAATGCATCAAGAACCGCACGAAATCTACATAAAAAATAACATAATAATAAGAAAATTTGACTGTAAAATGACCATTTATATAAAAGTAAAAATTATATAAACTTTAAAATTAAGAAACGAATCAATTGGAAGCTAATCAAATCAGAATCAGAAATTGAAATAGAACGACTAAGAGGTACCGAAGCCGTCAAGGAAATCAGAGATAAGAGTAGACTTCGAGAGCAAATTAAAACTTGGAAAATCCAGTACAATCAGATTTAAGACTAAAATGAGAAACAACGAAAACAAATTCACGATCTGAGCAATATAAAGCAGCAAAACAGTAAAGGAATTATCAACACAAAACGGAAGCATCGAAGAAATATATGAAATGTCAAGTCAGTTAACGAAAAAGACGATGGAGAATAATTTGACAAAAAACTGAATCAATTAATGCGAAACTGACGAATAACAACAAAAAGTAGATAACTGAAAAACAAAAATTGTGGTCATTGAGTTAAACGAAAAAACGAAAAAGACAAGGAAATAGAACTAGCAAAGGGGTGAAAGAGACTCAAAAAATCAATTCAAGGAATAGAGAAAGAAAAACAACCAACTGCAAGTAAAACTAGATGCAGCCAAACGAGACAAAAATGAATAGCACGGAATAGTAATTTCAAGCAAAACTGACGTTCAACAGCGGATATGAATAAAGAAAGGATCAGAGAACAAACCAAAAACAACTCAAAAATCAAAAACCAGATAACAAGAAAGACAAATCGAATCAGTAAAGAGAAATTACAAAAAACAATACCAATAAACGACAAAACAAAGGATGATGAGACCGAACTACAAAATGCACTCAATCAAAATGAAGTATCAAAAGAATCTTGCGAATTGTAGTAAAGGCAAACAAAGAAGATAAACGATACCAAAATAAAGTTAATATCAATCACAGAAACGAGAAACCAGATGTGATAATAAAAGCAACAGAGATAAAGAAGGAAGAGAAATTAAAAGTCAAACCACTACCTTAAATCAAGTAGAGGGATGACAAGTCCTATTAAAATAGCTCGAAATTTGTTGTAAATAGTCATGCAATTGTAAATAATCATTACAAAACCATAATTGTTATAAAAACAAGGAAAGGGAAAGCAGCATGATATTGACGATGAGAAGGAAGATAGCGGTAATAAGCTCATATATACAACCTAGCATCCCTTAGAAAAATGTCGAAAAACCCCATAATCAATCAAACGATGCAAACATTACCTGTAGCAAATATGCCGAGATATGCAGAAACCCAAAAGATACCACTTACGGACGGATCAAATCAAAGTAAACGAAGCCCAAACTTATACAGATCTTTCAAACCCTCAGAACTCTAGAAAATCAAATCCAAAAGTCGATAGAAAATAGAATACTCATCAAGGAAATCATATTCAAATAATCATAGATGCTCTTTAAAAACCCTACAAAATAACAGAAAAGAACCGAAAATCAAGAAAAAACAGCCCAAATCGATAACCAAAAAGAAGAAACCCAAACCAACCTCAAAGAATCATGAATAATCCCAAACCGATCAATTATTATCAAACAATCGAGACGAGATAATATGATAACGGGTCATCTATCCACAGAACCCAGTTGAATTTCACACAGTTTCAGGATGCTAAAAAGTCAACAACCAAAAGCAAGAATATCTATTCACAACCCAAAACCCCATATACACCATCAAAAAAGGAGTCTTAAACGAAACATTCTTTCTATTGTTTTATCTGATATTCACTACGCCTGCCAATCTTCTAAACAATCAGTATCTAATCAGCCCTATATCAAATAGTCAATCCCCCAGACTAAATGAAGTCTCAAAGCTAAACCGCACAACAGATATCGAATCGTAAAAATCAGAACCTGCTAAAGAAAGTAATCAATCAGAAACCAAGAAACCCAAGGCATTAGCGAGACAAATACCTAAATGACAGAATACCGAACTCATGATTAACAATAAACTAATGATTCTTAGACTATTAACTATTCTTTATGTGTGATCATAACCGGACTGTAGGTCCTCTTTCACTTCATCTTGTATTCCATATATTGATGTATATTATATGAAATTTTTTTTTGCATGTGGGTTTTGAGGTCACAACCCTGTAGCTCGTAGACCCAATTGAATGGAAAACGTAAACTCTGTATAGTTTATAGCTTGAATCTTTTAGAAATTGTGGGTCGCAATTTTATGGGCCCCGGAGTGTTTTATGTTGGGCCAGCACACAAATAACCTTGAGAATTGTTTAAATGCATCAGTAATACAGCACGAAAACCCAGCACCAAGACAACTTAAAATATAACATACAACACCAACTAAACACTTTAAAATCTGAATATAAATAAATATAAAATCAAAAACATAAAAGTAAAATAAATACAAAATGCATCAAGAACCGCACGAAATCTACATAAAAAATAACATAATAATAAGAAAATTTGACTGTAAAATGACCATTTATATAAAAGTAAAAATTAATGAATTAACCCTTAAATGCATGACTTAATTTTTTTCGTTTTTTTTAATTTGACGCTTTGTAATAAAGTAACTACAACTACAGAAAAATAATAAAAAAAATTATAATTCTCCAAAAAGTTTATATTTCATCCAAAAAGGGTTTGTTGCCAAATGGCTACAATATTGGCTATTATTGTGTTTATTGGTATGTTTATTATCAATATTGGTATGTTGCCAAATGGCAACACGATGCATTTAAGGGTTAAATGAATAAAAATAAAATAATTTTGGCTGAATAAATTTAATTAAAAATGTTAAAAATAAATTGCCAATTTAAATTAAGAAATTAATAAAAATTTAATTTAGATAACACAAATAATTTCAAGGTCGAATTTTGTTTAATCGCAATAAAAATAACACGCAAGGTTAAGGTCAAATTATAGGTATAAATACTGATATGTTTTGACAGATTTTAATCTTAATTTTCAGTATTGATTTTCAGTCTTAATTTGAGACTCAATTTGAGCAGTTTTATTTTTGGTTAGCGTGCTTTGCAGCTAACTTTAAACACATGAATGACTATGAACGTATTGATATTGATAAAATGACGCTGAGAATTAAAAAATGGTTATTTATGAATAATGAATTTATTGATCAATCATGAAGATGTGTAAATGCTTTATGAATTTATTATGAAGATATATGAAGGAATGCGTTATGAATTTATTGACCAATTTGATGTATGGTGATGAAGCGATGAACAATGCCACGAACTTCCGATTTCTATGTGAGATGTGTCATGCTAAATAAAACCCTTATGAATCGAAACTTTTACTCAACCCTTTATGGTAAAATTTATTTATTTCTTTTTTGGCCCACAGCCAAAACATATCGCAAGACAGTAAAATAAAACACACTATCGAACTGTGTAAGTGCGGTGTAAGTCCGTCAATAGTTCTTGCCCGTGAAGGCTACGGCGTGAGAACGCAGTAACTGGAACGTCAATATTATCCGTATATAGGGGAAATTGGAAGATAAAGGAGTAGTCTTTTGGCTGCTCCTTCATCATCCGTTTCCTGAAAAATTGACATAAAATTTTATAACAACAATCGGCTCAAAATATCTAACATCGAGTAGTCCAGTGGGCACTCATTAAATGTAATATGAACATATATAGATCATAAGGATAAAGAAAGGGAAAGGGTAGCGGGGAAAATAGCGAAATCGTTGCAACAGTTAAAATGAATAGCCATCGGAAAAAGATTAATCCGAACGACTAAAATCATGAAAAATAATATTTTAAATGATATATAAGAATTAAATAAAGTATGTTGAAATGAGACGGAAAATATGGGCGGAACGCAGCGCAAATTTTCGGAAATAATTAAAACCTTTATCAAAAACCGTAAAATAAGGGCGAAACGCTGCTAAAATATTTCGAACTAACAAAAATACTCGATCGAAAACAGTAGAATAAGGATGGAATATGGCTAAATTTTTGTATAAGTAAAGCATTTTCACAAAGCTAAGAAATAATGAAGAATCCCTACTAAAAATTTAATAATGACAATGATAATGATAATAGTAAGGATAACGATAATTATAATAATAATAATAATAATAATAATAATAATAATAATAATAATAATAATAATAATAATAATAATAATAATAATAATAATAATAATAATAATAATAATAAATATAATGGTAATGGTAGTAATAAGAATAATAATAAATGTAATAGCGGTAAAAATTGATAAAGTTAATGTATATAATAGTAACAATGATGATACTAGTAACAATAATAAGGAACATAGTATCTATAATAGGGATAAGGGTAAGAGAGATACTGTGTGGATATTTAATATAACAGAGGGTTTACAGGCCATAGAAAAATCATCAACACGGACAACGATGAGAAGGATTAGGCAAATGGAAATAAAGATAAATAATATGAGAGTATAGGTTAACATTTGAAGGAGATAGGAAAATAAGGGGACCTAAAAATCGAAAGCGAGCACAGGCTTTCTATCGGTAGCTCGTTGGACGCATGGATCGTTCTGTCAGTTATAGCATTAGCAATAAAGTTCACTTTTTGCGGACGATTCACCCATTCGAACACAGTTCCAACGTTGCTTAGCAACGGGTGCCGAGTAGTAAGCGAAAAATATTTGTATGGGGTTATCTGGGTAACAACCATATAGTCTCAAAATATCAACACCCAGAAACCCACCACTAATAAAGGTTGGTACGGAATTTTGGAAAAGTGGGTATAATTTGTATATCTCGTATGGCGACCCCCATTTCAAGATAAGTACGAAATTTTTAAATTCAACATTTAATTTCGGTCGTTTAGGGTAATAATACCAAAAAATTATAATAACAACAATAATGATAATAAAAATCTTAATATGTCTGAACGAACATGCATTCTAAGTCTTACTTTAAGCAGATCTTTATCAGATTTGGTTGTTTGTATTCAGTCGTGAGGTGCTAATTAAAAATGTCTGCTAAAATTCACAATTATTTGATTATTTCTTTAACTTAAATTTATGTAAATTGGTAAATTGTTTTGGTTTGTCATTTATCCTACAGTCGGTTGTGGATTTACTTCGTGTGCATTAGTCTCCTTTATCTCTCTTTCGTATGTTATTTGTTGACCTTTATATTTAAACCTTTCCCAGGACCTCAACAATACTCTTTCGAGGGTTGGGCGATAGGATTTAGGAAGGGAGAATACTGAGCGGTTTCAGCTACTGCCTTCACCACGGGTTCCCCGCTAACCACCGGTTCGATCCGGGGTAACAAAATTTCAATTTATAGACGCAAGCGTGTGGACTATGGTGTATACATAAAATTTGATACTAACTGGAGATTTTTTAACATTTATTTTCTCGAAATGAAAGCTCGATAATAAAAAGATATCTCAACAATAAAATGGTAAAAAAAGAAATTTTTTTTTCAATTAAAAATTTATTATCATAAAAATAAAAAATTATTTCATGGGTAAAAATTCTATACTGGCTTTCATGCTCATATATAATTACGAAATAATAAAACCAAAAAACTCATATAACACAATAAATAATTATTACTTTTCTTTTCAAAATTTTTATTCAGATCTTCCAAATAAATAGAATTTAAATGTCGGATAGTAACAATAGTAGAAGGTAACGAGTAAATAGTTAAAAATACAAAGAGAGTGAGAGAGTGGTTTTTGCTCGACCAGCATTGCCTTATATACCACGATTGTTCGTGTGTGTGTTTTGATACGGTAAAACAAGGAATTTTCCAGAATAATTCGAAATTATAACTTTTTAATTCCTTTTGATTTATTATTAAAATTTTACATTTTTTTATACAAAAATTTTATTTAATTTTTATTTATTTTATTTTCTTTACATTTTCCATTTTTCTTTTTAAATTTAAGTTTTCCGCTCATAAACACACAGGCATTATCGTGCTGGTCAAAAAAATATGTGCTTAATCAGTTTTAGCACAACAATACAAACAACGAAAAGGAGGACTATAGGAATAGACGTAATGATAAATGATATAACAGTATACAATAACATTTGAAGAAGATAGGAGAACAATGGGACCAAAAAATCAAAATCGAGCACAAGCCTTCTATCGGCAGCTCATTGAATCCATGGATCGCTCAATCAATTATTGCATTAGCAATAGCGCTCACTTCTTGCGGACGACCCACCCACTCGAACACAGTTCCAACGTTGTTTAGCAACGGGTGCCAAGTGATAAGCGAAAATATTTGTATGGGGTTGTCGGGGTAACAACCATATAGTTTCAAAATCTCAACACCCAGAATCCCACCAAAACAAACGCTAGAACAAAACAAATGAACAATGTTAAAATTGTCTGATTAGGTCAATAACAATGATCCTCTTTTAAAAGTTGGGATTTTCTTTTTATTTTCCGTAAAGTCAATTTGAAAACATGTTGCTGAACTTTTACTTCATTAAATTTTACGCACTGAAATAAGTATGTGTGCAACAATTTGGGTTCTGTACATTGCAATGTTCACAAAAATATAGTGTTTTAGAGTGATGGTTAAATTTTTTACATATTATTGTTATATCACAATACAGAATACATTTTTAATAACTAAAGAAAATATGATATCTTTAGAAACGGTCACTGAGTTAGAGCCTGAATTGGTACTGGGTCATCCAGCTGGTCTAAATCATTCACATCAGAACTTGGAATCTTCTCCAATGCAATGTCACGATTTACCTATTCTATTTTCTGGTAAACTTCGCATATTCGGAATTTTTGGCTTCCTCACGAGCTGCTCGCGCTGGGTTAAAATCCATCTCGCTCTTGCTAACATGACTTGGAATGTCAACAGTAATGATAATCTCTTTAATTACTTTTAATCTTGAGCTCCGATTTATCCCCCCATTTTCGCCTTTCAATTTTTAATTTATTTACGATTTCTTTTTGATTGTCACGAATCTGAATGTTCATGCACTAGAAATTTTCACATTTTGTTTAGTTGGGGTGATCCGTAATGCCTGATCGGCAACACACATCTATTTACACCTGTTTCAGTTCATTAAAAACTGCTATGCTAAAATGAAAAAATTAATAATGTTATAATATAGGGATATACATACTTACCCGTGTCTGCATGTAATTTGATCAACTGAATAAAAACTTATATTATAGGAAGGAAGGAATTTGAAGAAAATTTTTTTTAACATAAAAACATAATAGTAAATAATGCATTCAAACTTTCAAAATGTAGAAATGTTCAGATCAATTAAAACTCTATAAAACTATTTTAGTAAGTTTTTAGACAATTTTTTTTAAATTAAAGCCGAAAATTTTTGAAAAAAATACCAATAACTATACTTTGAGTTGTAGAGAAAATTAAGAAATAATTTCGTAAGATTTTTCATGAAATTTGATCAATTTAATATTTTTAGAACATTTCAGATATTTCAAAAATATCCATCGAAACTCTAGGTTTTTCAGGAGATGAATAAATAACAATGTAACATTTAACTTGTACTTAAAATAAATTCATTTTTACCTCATTTGCAATTTACCAAGAGCAGTGGAACCAGAAGCTTCAAATGAGGAGTTTAAAAAAACGGAAAACATAAGTTTTCCGATAATTTAAGTTTAAAAATAATATTTTTTATAGAAGTATTATAGAAAATTAATTAAAATAAATTTAAAATACGTTGCTGAAAAGTATTATTTAAGAGCTTGAATAATGATCTCATAAATATACGAGATCACAATTCAAGCCTTAAAATATACTTTATTAAAAAATTACCTGTCAGCCATCTTAAAAATGACTAATTCATAAACTTAATCATAATTGTAGTTGAATGTTTATTAAAACTTCTATTATAGAAGTTTTTAATGAACTGAAACAGGTGTATCAGTATTTAGTGTTATTTTATAGTACTACACAAAAAGAAGATACAGCATTAAAAGAAATAAAACAACTCATTTATGAATATTTCATTGTTATAAATTCAACATTATGTGTCATTGACGTATTACCCTGTGTGAAAGTACAAAATATATGCGTGAATGTATAGAAGAATACAGTCGTTTACACAAATCTGGAGTTACAACATGGTTCCACACTGAAGAAATCACGGTTCGAAGTTAGTTTTTGTGAAACCTGGTTTTTCAAATCCATGTTTTCATCAAGGCCCACCTATTTTCTATCAGATTTAAATACGGACTTAATACAGGCCATTGACTAATAGTGATGCCTTCAACATGGAGAAACTGGTGTGTTACATGAGCTTTGTGAGGTGGGGCATTGTATTGTTGGGATACCACACTAGAGAAGAGGGTAAGTGGCATACTTTCCAGAAGGGGCACAAGATGAGCATGTAACAGATATACGTTTGTATTGACAGTTATATATTATTCTATAAAGCAAAGCACACTGTCTCCATAACTGGTGATACAGCACTAAATCATAATCTTATGACGATTGTTAGCACAAGTAGGAAGTAAGCAGCAAGGAGAAAACTTTTCATGTACTGTACGATGGATAAAGAATCGTCGTCTGGGAGCTCGAATGAGCTCTCATCCGAAAATAATTACACACTAAAATCAATTTGTATCAGCGGCGTTTTCTAGAAAATTTTTATTTTATTTCTAAAAGTTTTATTATTGTACACATAAAAATTATTTTCGTTAATTATTAAAAATGCATTCTGTATTGTAATATAACATTAATATGTAAAACAATTTACCCATCACTCTAAAACACTGTTTTTTGTGAACATTGCAATCTACAGAACCCAAATTGCTGCACATATACTTATTTCAATGCGTAAAATTTGTATGGAGTAAAAGAAAGGCAAATTTTTTCAAATTGACTTTATTCATTCAATTTGTTTGTATTTTATACAGAATCGTAGAAAGATTATATTACAATAAAATTATACGAACAAGGAAATACATTAATAATAAAGGCCAGTTTGCACTTGTTTTCTTCGTATTCTTTCATCATTTTTCAACACTGACTGAAAGAATGATGGTTTAATTTATAGATTGATTATGAAGGCAAGCTTTGAAATGTATTTAAAATCTAATTTTTATCAAAATAAAAATTATAGTTTTTCTAATATTAATCTTAATTAATAATTACTATTTTAATTATTTTGGGTGATCAAAATCCGAAGCAGAACAGTTTGAAGGAACAACCAGAAAACGCCGCTGGTTTGTATGTGTGATATATATTTTTAAGTGAGCTAATCGCAAACTGCTAATCGTGAAGGTATTTCAGACTCGTTCACCCGGCGTCGAAAAGTTTCACACGATACAACTAATTGTAAACCCAGCACAGAATTACACTGAAATCTTGCTAAAGCGAATTTGACGATATGTCTGAGGCGTTGAATATTCGCATGCGACCAAGTTTCTTTGATTACCCCAGTGTGTTTGAAACTCTTCACTGAATAGAATTTTGTGCTTCTTTAAAGGAAATGCAAAGATCAGTAGCAACTTCCCTGTATGAGAAGCTTTTGTCACGTTTATTATAAATAACTTCTACTAGATCATCATAGACACATTTACCACGCATTGTGGATGTAAACAACAAATGCAATGACACAGTTTGTGTTGTTACTCATGTTAAACTCATGCATATTCATAAACTCACTACATACTCACTACATACCCACACATACCCACAGCCTTTGTATAGGCAGAAAATACAAAGTTTGGTAATTAAGTGCGTTTCAGCATAACAACTTGATGACTCATGCAGAATATGATCCTTTACTCCGACAAACAATCAACTTTAATATTTTAAATTGATTTATTTACTTTTTATGCACTACTATACATGTGCTTCACCCGATATTAATAAATTTCATTTCTAAAAACTCAGGATGTCAGGATTAGCTGATCAGCGCGATATTTTGAGAAATATATAATAATTACTTTCTTGGATTCTTCGGTTTGGTACTCGAAATTATGTTCGAGGAGTGGTACATTTTGCTAAACTTTTTGTTTACTTTTGAATGTTAAGATATTTATTTGGTGTAATATGCTTTACAGTTTAAATCAACTTCTTGCTAGGTTTCCGCTCATGTTACTGATTCGTATAAACAATTTTTCAAGGCCAATTGTATTTTTGCTTAACACTAACTAGAGAAAGATATAAGTTTCATTAGATTTCCGATTTATTTGGCCAATCTTTAAATATACTTATTATATAAACTTGATGAAAATAATATTGGTCAGGCTTTTATCTGAACATAGTAAAAACATGGGAACTAGGGAATCTTTAGGACACCGCTTAAAAGTATGAAAAACCTAACATTTCGGCCAGAAATCATGATTCAAGTAGGTTATCGTGCAAGTTTTAATGTTATTTGGACATTTTGATTTGTAAAATAATTTAACTTATCGATCGGAATATTGATTATAAATAATGCATATATTGACTATGAAACAAACCTCATAGTGCCGACATCATCGAATGTCGTTGCATCTATATAATCTAGATAATTATTAAATGTTACAAAATATTAGCTCGCATGGTCCCGACGATATTGAGAAGTGTTTGCTGTTGTTTGAGAAGGTAGTTAGCATTGAGTAAGGTATGCAATATACTCATCAACAAGTAAAAAATTCCGGCATATTTGTGTCAAGATCTTGTTAATTAATTAACATGCAATGGTTTTAATATCACATACACCGAAGAGACTTTCCATCATCTCTGTTCATGAGCGTTGTCGATTGAATGGGTTGATCAATATTATTGAGTACAATAGTTGCTGTATGAATATTATAGACATGTCTGATTTTAAAATCTTATTAAAAGTTTTAACAATTATTGTGAACGCGCTATATGTTAAGCTTTGTGTTGATACGGTCATCGAATCCAAAGATAAAGTTGCAAAATGCATTTAGTACGAATGTAGGTAATGAGCCTTTCCGCCAGTTATGAGTTAACGAGATTCCATAGCTCCTAACGAATGCAATTTTCTTTTGTTGCGATTATTGATTTTTTTTCATTGATTCTCATGTGCAATTATTAATTTTTTAAAGTGCAAAAATTTTATTTTGAAAAATTTATGTTTCCGTATTAAATTTTTATATTAATTTGAGATTTTTTATAGTATTGAATTTATTTAAGTTTAAAATCAATGAAAAAATTTTAAAACAAAAAATATAAATTAAATCCATATTATTTTTGTTGGATTTTTACCTGATGATAAATTAAAATACAAAAGAGCCAAATTTAATAACAATAATAAATAGTAATATAATAAACAACAAATCAACAAATATTTGAAACATTATAGCAAAAGCGGCAAAAAGATGAAATAATACGATTGTTCCAAATTCCTAATCTTGTCTTTGTTATTCAGATTTGTGAAGTGCCGCAAGTCTTTTCCTTAAATGATGAGGTAGTTTCTGAAGGCAAGGTTTACAAATTGGTTTTCGATCTACTTTGTAAATTTTGGACCTAGGTTAGATTCGAATGATCGATAATGAGTTGTGGCAAAAAACTTACGAATCATTTAGTAAACTATCACAAGCAAAGCACCGAAAATGTTGCAGACAATATACCTTTTTCAGGAATTCCACAGATTCCTTGCCCACATCTCTATGACAATATTCACAGAATTTCATTGTCATCATTTGGAAATGGAGTTCACAAAACACCTCTTTATTGTGAATAAAATAACGCGATCCAAGAAATGGTTTGCTACAAAAGCTACAAACAAAATGTTCAACATGATATGCTTTGCCCATAGCGTATATCACCCGTTCCTCTACCGGACGCCTGAATTTCTCGGGACGATGAAATTATCTCAAAGAAAATCCTGATTACTTGCAAACCGAACAGATTGGAACCCCCATTTTATCAAAGCACCGTAAACAATAAAAATCTCCATCTTTTTCTCTGAAATTCCTATCGAGCTCATTCAAACAAGTCTTGCATTTAAAATGATAAGGATGATAAAATTCTCCCTCACTTTTAAGATGTCCATCTAGCACGATTGGACCTTTGCATTTATAACAGTAATGAACACCGGGAATTCGGTTTTTTACGTCATTATAGCATTTCTGACAATAGGCACTAAATTAGGGATGCTCAACCGCAATGTCTATTTAATCACAAACTTTCTTTCAAATTTCTTAAAGGTCGAACTGTTGGATAAAGATTCACCACACGACGAACAATTGAAACAACTAGCATGCCAACTGTGATCTATTGCCTTAATTACTCTTCCTTCGAGAATAAATTGATCTATTTTTAAATACGTCATTAAACTTATAAAGGAAATAAAAAAAGCTTATTGGTAAAGTAGAGTTCATCGAGTGCATATTAGTGGTTCCTAAACATTTTTGGACTACAACCCCCTTTGTAAGACAAAATTCATTTAACTCCCCCCCACTATAACCGATTCACGAATTCAAGCCATTCTATATTATTGATGTAAATATCACATTGTGATACATTGCACAACACCTATAGTAATCTTGAATCAGGATGGACTGAATAAATTGCGTAATATTTATCCACTATATTTAGTCGTCGAAATTCATTTGCAGTGCAAATGTAATCACGAATTATTATTCAGAATTCTAATGATTTCGATAGCAAAATCAGAAAAATTATTAATTTTACAGTGCTTGTAAGGGAGCATCCGTTAAGGACGTCTCAAACAGAAATTATGGACATCCCCTCCCCTTTCATGAGCACCTCGGCGATATCCATTTCTCAGAAATTTAGATAATCGAAAAAAATTAACTAATCGAGTGCTACGGCAAATTCTTATAGGCTATTCAGTGTAAAACGCAATTAAATTCAAATCCTCTAACACTTATTTATTGATTACAAAATACGAATTCAATATTTTTTATCAAAATCTGAAAATTTAAAATCAGGCGTGGAAATAATTAATATTGATATAGCTATCGATCACAAATACATAATCAATTTAATTTAAAATACTTAAAATTTAACACAAATAGTTATTTCAACTAGCAGATCACACTTATAACATTTAAACTATATTATTTTTAAATAAGAGTTTTAGAACTCCTTATAATCAGCATCCTAAGATGGAATATGTGGAAGCATAAAGGTACAGTGGCGGACCAAAGTGTAGCAGCACTAAATAACAACTTATTACAATACTCTTACTAGATCTTTATCGAGTGTTTTTGATGCAACATAATCTAGATATAGAAATTGGAAGAATCAATTGCAGCCATATTTAAGCATGATTTGTCTTAGTTATTTATATTCTGCCGTTGCTGCTCACGGGTCGAAAACTTTCACAAGATTTAAGGTTTCAAATAGTGATCTCAAATATTCTGATAGACAAATTGCATCGAGATTAGAAGGACACCTATTAACTGTTGATCGTACAGTTTCCAGATTTAATTATCAAAACATCGCTGTGGAAGGCCTCCTGTTACTACCGAACGTGATTATGCTATTATTTGCTGCTGTGTCGTTGGTGAATTATCTGACAATTGAAATCCTAGCGTTCGTACTATTCAAAGATCGACTGACTTTCTATCATCGCTACAAAGACTGGACATAAAGTCACAGCAGTTCTATTGTAATCATTGTGTGTGTTGATATACTGTCACATGATCTCCTGCCATACGTGACAGAATATAATTGTACCGATTTGATTCATGACAGAGCTCCATCCCACTCAATAAAAGTTGTGATAGTGGCGTATGTAACACAATATTATTGCAGTGAATAGCAAACCTAGATCATTCCCAGATCTATATATGTAAGCCTTAATATGTTTATTAACTTTTCAACTGATTGTTAACTTTTATTTAATAAAGTTGCTTTATATGTATAGCTACTGCTTAACTTGTGACCACCACTGTATATTATAATTAACACTGAGACATTTGTGAAATAATATTCTGAAATTCTATGCAGATTTTAATGAAAGTGTAAATGAAGCTGCTGAAAATGTCCTAAGCATTTGAACCCCATTTCCCTATAGTCCCTTTTGTGAAGACCCCTCTCCTTGTTAAAACGAAGTCCTTAATAGATGCTCATGCCAAGTAGTCTAATATTGCATCAATTTTTAAAAGTTTTGTTTAAATTAAGTATTTAATATTTTATTGTCAAAACCCCATCTACCCTCAATACCCCCAAAAAATTGATTTTAATTAATTTGCTATCTTATATTCCCATAACCTGAAGCATTGTAATTTACAAGTTGATAATAATTTTAATAAATTTAGTTGAACTCTCACTGCATCTGTGACAAGCGGGAGCAAACAAAATTTTGTAATCGTGAGGACAATAAACACGGCCTTCATTCTAAAAATAGAAGTTTAATATAAACACACATTTTGCTTTATATCAATACTTGAAAAACTAATTCGACCTCTAATTCCTCTAGACACTGAGCACAACTAAAATATGTTAATGAATTCATTCGCCGAAATGACAATAATTTCACTCACACAAAACATTTCTTGTGAAACTGGTTGTTGTTGAACAATATTTTACACTCTCCTTCATTGAAAGCTTCATCACAGTGACAACAGAGATCATTATGTGACCTTTTAATTAAATTATATATATTTAACATTTAGTTTATTTAAAAATCTTTAATTTTGCAACTAAATCAAGATCCAATCAAAAGTCAAATAATTTCAGTTAAAAAAAAGATAGAAATATTCAAATTTACATCCGAGGTATTTTATAAGCAGAACGAAAATTTTTATATTAGAAAATAAATTTGAAACTTATAGTAAAGGCATAGTATAGTATTTATTTACAATTATATTTATATTTATAATATTTCTCAGATACCCAAAAAACACTATCGGAAAAATGTGGTTAGCTGCAATGCACGTAAAAAAATATATTGGACGCACGAGTAGCTGATTACACAAAATAGTTATCGAATATCATGCATTTTTAATGTTGCCAACCAGAACACAGAAATAGAAAAAACTTCTCTGTCAAAACTAAGTCAAAGACAGACGTAACTAGAAATCAATTCCAAGGAAGAAACAAATAAAATCGCCATATTGATTTTTAGATGACAATGAAATCAAAAAAATTGTCAGAAAAGGGAAGCAAAAATACCCACGCAAAAGATTCGAGTATGCACTAAAAGCAATAAGAGGAGTGATACTCAATATATTTGTATAGTAACTCTACTTGTTTTCAAAGATATCATAGCAGAAAATATTTACAAAAAATACGCGTGAATTCAGACTATATACTTCTCATTACATACTGTTTTCAATGTGGTAAGATGAATTGAAAAATACTGGGATGAAAGTAAAAAAGTGAAAATAACGAAAATATTTTTCGTACAAAATTATTAAGTTCAGGAAAATTAATTATACTATTTTAGTATTTAGAAACTATAAAAAAGGATCAAAAAATTTACTTAGCGATTTTTTGTAGTCCTTATATTTTAAGGCAACAAAAATATTACCTGTAATAAAATCGAGTATAACCATGGTTGACGCCACGATCAACAATGGTCCAGGATCGAGTAAATGGTCTGGCGACACTCAACATTAATTGTATATTGCAAGGATTTTAGATTTTTCCGAATTGATAAATTTTTTTGCATCTTTAAATGCTCGCAAAGCACTTTTTTAAATTTCATTATTAAATTTCGTTTGTTTTTTCATATTTCGAAAATAAATTTAATTAAACAAAATGGTACAATTTTTTTTATTTTTCTATGGATGGGACCACGTTTATTACCATACCTGTGCCTCTAAGTGCCTCTTACAGTCCCTATATATATAATAAAGCGCCAATCCAACATTTACATTATACTACAATATATTTCGACAGACTCACTGTCATCGTCAGGTAGATATAATCTTGAAACTATTTAGAATAAATTACTTTTATTTAAACAAATTTCTTTTATATTTTAAAAAAATATTAAATTCTGTTTTTTATAAATCTCAATTTTAAAAATTTTATAAAATCGAGATTTTAACAAAACTTTAATAAATACTTTAAATTTTAAACAAAACTATTTTATATATAGTTTCATCCTTCGCACAAAATTGCGTTTATTAATATCAATCAATTCGCTAAGTCGACTGTAAACGAGAACCTGAGAGCGCAAATGACGATGACAGTGAGCTTGTCGAAATATATTGTAGTATAATATAAATGTTGGATTAGTGCTTTATTTTCTTTATTAATTTAATGCCAATGTTTTGTGATTATTTTAATCAATCAATAGTATGTTGTGTTGAATAATTGTGAAATATTGAACACCTGTGTCTCTAACAGGCCCTATATATTTACAGTAACTTTTAGTAATAGTTAAACACCATATGCCACGAAACAAATTCAGTATAACCGGATTTTACTATAACCTATAAAATTTATATAGCACATAATCGACAAGGCGCTATTACCACGAAAAAATACTATATACTGTGTATTATATATACAGTGGCGTACCTAGAGTAAATGGCGCCTATGGCAAACACCGATCTTGCACGCATTTCCGACAATAGGTTACTTACGTTTTATTTTCTAAAAAACTACTTTAGAATTGGGTAAAAAAATCACACAAGTTAAATCTATTAACACTTTATTACAAATTTATCTTTCTTGCTTTAGCTGACGCAAATTGTTTAATTATATTATCAAGTCAATTTCTTCGGTCATTTCTCGTTCTATGCTAAATAAAGCAAAATCACATAATCGACTTTGACCTATCGAGGCTCTCAAATATGAAAGTATCAATTTTAATTTGCTAAATGATCTTTCGCAACTGCCAATAAAAACCGCGATTGTCAGCAATATTTGCAATGCTATACGTATATTGGGAAAAACGTTTTCATCCCATACTGAACTATAAAATTAAGTAATTGTTCGGGCTTGATATTTTTTTCGCTACGGCTTGTTAGCAGCGTTCAAAAACCCAAAATTTCTTCATATAATTCTTGCCCATCCACATCACAACTGTAGGCTTTTCTTTAAGTAGCTTGTTTCGACTTTAAAACACAACCCTAAGGGTTATTTTCATTTCCGTATTTATACGTTAGGCGCTTTTTCGTACCCCTTTAGTTGGCGCCCATGTCACGTGTCATGCCTGCCATACCCTAGTTATGCCTCTGTATATATGTATTTATATAATGTTCCACTGGAATTTAATTTTCTGATTCCGCGCGACTCTTTGAATAAACAACACAGAAACCAAAGAATAATAAAGTAATTTTTTGTTGTACAAGAATGTCACAGAAACAAACGTTTTATACCACGAACTCGCTCGATCAATAACTAAAATGAATTGAGTAATTTTATCAATGGTTGATGCTTTGACAAAACAAAGACTTCTCTTAAGTTTTTCTCCGATTCCCGAATCCTCTCTAATTCTCAGTTTCTTACTAATTTGTGGTTTATCATTACTTTCCCCTTACGTATTTTCATTTCAATATTTTGTAACTTGTTTCTGCTTTTATACCATTTGATAGATATTAGATTGTGCCAAAACGCATTTAATGTTTTCTTTGTTTGTTTTCCTATTTCTTGATTCCGATCCCTCCAGCATGTTATGGAGTCTTCTAGCTTAAATTAAGTCTATTTGCAAGTTCTCTGTGGGTAATTCGTCTCTCTTCATTCACAATAAACTTCAATTTCATCAATTTCTCCTGACCAACTTCCTGGGTTGTCAATTTTTTCCTTCAATAAACACATTGTCCTAGCCCGATGAAAGCTATCTAATTCAATTATAAATAGCGGCCTTGCATTGTGCTTCATTACTATTTGCTCCTTCCAGCTGATAAATAATATCCTTCTTTTCTGTCTTCTTCAAAAGTAAATAAACAGGTAACTCAATAAAATTCGACTTGCTGACACATTATTTAAGCACGCCGTAAACAATGTCAATGAGCTTTCACAATGTGAAACCAATTGAATAACATTTACCTATAGATATACTTTGTTTCGTGTTTAATATATTTCATGGATTTAAGAATTTAATTTCTGTACGAGGTTTATGAACCTGATAATTTAAAAGAATTTTTACAAGTCAACATTTAATCTTCAGAAAAAATATCCACAAATTTTTATTGTTTGTTAAATATCTATCACAAAATATTTGACATTCAAATGTAAATTTTGATAGATAATTGATAAAGCATATGACGGCAAATCTACTAGAAATGGCCTTGGCAGTTTAATTTCTCTACGAATTTTTACCAAAATAAAAAATATTAAATTTCAAATAAGGTATTCATATGAATAGTTATGTAATAATAAGATAATCATATAAAAAGACGGAACCTTAATAGTTAGTGAAATCATACTTTTATTAATTCATTAAAAATGGTCATAAATATTACAATGAATTCCACAAACGATATCATAAACATATTTCAAGAATTTTAAGAATAATGAAAACATAATTTTCTATTAGGTTTCCCCCATAGGACAAACATTTTTATCAAGAATATAATGAGAATTTAAAAATAAGTATTTACCATAACTTTTGAGTAAATTTTTTCAATTTGAATATCTTTATCAAACAAAATAATCAGCATTTTTTTCAATCATCTGATGACATTTTAAAAACTCCATATTAGAAAAATTAAAATTGAATAGGGTAATAAAACAATTAATAGAATCCTATTTACCGATTAAATTCATAAAATACAATTCCTCTCCTGAATTTTAATCGAAAAGTATTCAAAGACCAAAATATTAAAATTAATTTATCAATTTAACATATATTTAAAAATCAAATTAATTAAAATAATCACTTACTCTTTTTGTCTGTTTAATAAATTAATATCTTTGACTTCGTTAACGTTCTGAAGAACTGTTGTGGTCATTCGGAATTGATGAAAAATAATGATTATGTATCAGAAAATTGTAACTCACAAAACATAAATTTTATCGTGTGCACCTTTCTCTCTATTGATCCGTTGTGCTGTATTGATATTTCGTGGTGCTACATTATGAAGAGTAATTGTGAATATTGATTAGCATAATTAGCAGATGATTGTGCTGTGTTGGCTCAGGCCTGCCATTCAGATTTTCAATTTGTGTACCGAATCCACAGTTCAAGTGTTAGTTTAACTCACAAAGTCTATTTTCAACGTTTCAATGATTATATTTACAACACTGAACCCGGCATTAAAAAATTTCAGGATCTATTTTTATTCAAATTCTCACAAGGGTTTTTAACCTTTACATCATATGTCCTTTAAAAGTGAATTTATCGTTCCCAATTCATATTTACCATCTAAATAATGATATTTTTATAATAGTTTATCTTTAAGAATATTGGCTTTTTTATTATCATTAATATTATTACATAACACACTTATATAAGAGCATTTTTTATATATACCGTATTTTTCCATAATTTTTATTAAAAAATAATTTTAATTTGTGAATATGTAAATATATTAGGATCCACTATTACAAGTTCCTTAAGGATTTTCGTCTTCTAATTTGTGAAGTGCTGGCTTAAAAGAAATGAATTTATATTGTAAATTTCATAAAAATAAAAGCCAGAATATTTATTCATAATATTATGTTTAATTTGTTGTTTAGGTTTTCTAATTAAAATCTGATTTTTGTTTTACTTCTTGTAAAAAATTATTACAACAATAAAATTACAAATTTTAAATATAAAATTATGAATTCTTTATTTATTAATATAAATATATTTGAAATATTTTGAAGTTATTTGTGTAATTTTAAATTCTTTAGAAAATTAAGATGGTAATAATTTTGTGATTTTTTTCAAATACAAAAGTCCCAATTTGAATAAAATTGCGAATGAGTGCAACTGAGATTATATTAATAAATGCTCTTCAGTAAATTCATCTTAACACTGTTTAGCCTCATGTTGCACATAATAGGTTGTGCAAAAAGTTCCCGGGGAGTTTTGGATTACAATTTCAATATAATTATATATTTCAACATAATAATTTAAACAAAATTAAATGAATTCAAGCAATGGTAATATACTTAGTCGTGTTAAAAAGAGTTTATTTACTTATAATTTCCACGTATGCAAAGTGCTTTGTAAATTCACTTGCTGCTGCTGCCCGGGAACTTTTCACGCGACCTAATAGAATGCGCAAGTTTGAAACAAATTAAAATATGGAGTTAATAAAGAACAATTGTTACACATTTTGCAACAGTTACAGTTTGATATTCCGCATTCATTCTTAACACAATTAATTACGAATGTAGATCTTTTTGATTTATTTTTAGTGAAATTTTATATTAATCGTATTTGAATTTTATTTGGACTTTAACCAGAGTCAGCAAGGATGTTTTCAGTTTATATATTTTTTATTAAATGAATATATTTTTTCGATATGGTTTTGATCGCCAAATGTTTTCTGCCTTTTATGGAGCTCCCCCTAAATTGTCACAGGAATATTCACTCAAAATCAAGGGAGGCACCTGAAAATTATTAAAGAAAGTTAAGGTTATTTCCACTTTAATTAAACAAAAATAATATAATCTATATTCCAACACTTATGTTAGGATACAGATTTAATAAAAATTCTAACAAGTCGAGAAATTTGATCCATTTGTTAAATGAAACGTATATGATCCAGATCAATCTAATGCTGAGTCACACATACAATGATAGAAATTCTGTGAAAACTCCAGTAATTCAATCTGATTTTTTTGGAATAATCGATTTTATTTTGAATCAAAGAAAAATAAATCAAATAACTTGCAAAATCATTTGCGAAGGAAATTATCAAAGAAATTATTAAAGTGGTTTATCGTATAGTTGAAGAGCAAAACAATAAAAATTAAAATCATAAAATTATTGTATGTCTACTGGGTAGCCAATGAAACTGTGGAGCACTTGTGTGAAGCAATGTGCCAACGTATCGAAATGAATCAATGAATGGCACAATGACAATGAATATATACTGACAAACAATACAAAATTGATCTAGTAACAAATTTTAGTACAGAATCAACTCAATTAATTTACCAATGTCTATCGATATTATACATAGTTGGTATGAAAAATGTATACCAAAAAAGCCGAAGGATCCTCCGACTCCAGAAGAAGTCATTACAAATGGTCATCAAATATGTAAAACCTTCATTGGGAATAAATTGAAAAAATTGAATCTAATAAAGCCAGACAACGTCAGGTTGATAGAACTGATGTGTATGAATTTTCTCCATAATAGCATTTTTTGCTTTCCAGGAGTCCAAATTTAAAGAAGCATTCTTTTGGAATTTTGGCATATCAAGGCGTAAATGTGATTTCTCACTTTATGCTAGGACCGAATTCGGCGGCACAAGCGACAGAGAATTTTAAAACGTCTTGCGCAGAGTTTCAGGAAATTGCCGTCCAGCTGGAAAGTATGTATCCGGATTTGTATAAAAATGTCGCCTCTCAAATGGGAATTAATGTTGGTTGGGAACAACAGAAAATCAGTGAAGTCTTTTTACAGTTTTCCAATGAATTGCTATGCAAATCTGGAGAGTCTGAACCTCAGATTTATTGGGCAAAAATAATTTCTCTTCTTTGTATTGGCGCGGGCTTGGCAGTGGATTGTGCAAAAAATGGAAAATGGGATACAATTCCAAAAATAATAGACACATTTGATCGGATAGTTGCTCAGATTCTTATGACTTGGATAATCAGCCAAAATGGATGGAATATTGTAAATCATTTTCTATTAATATACTTTTATTATTCTTAACAGAACCGTAAGATAAAGAACCCTTTTGGATATATCAATTATTAATTTTATTATTATTAATTAATAATCATTATTTCCAATTTCACTGGAATCTAAAATTTTCGTTAATTTTAAACGTTTCTTTATAATTTTTCGATAATTTTTCGATAATCTTAGTTAATTCAAACAATAAAATAATAATATTTAAAAAATTAAACAATTCAAAAAAAATTATTATTTATTTTATAAATAAATAATTAAATAAATTTGGCAACGATTTAATTAAAAGATAACGCCAATAAAAAACTTTTCGTACGATATATTTCGATAGCATAGCTATCATCTTCAGGTACTCAAAACCAACTAAAAATATTATGAATTAACATTTAATTTAAACAAATTATTTTTATTTTTTTTTTAATTTTGTAATAAATAAATATTTATAAAATATATTCAATTAATTTAAAATTTTAAAATTTTCACTTATATTCTAATTTTTAAAAAATTAATGTAATTTAAAATTTTCAGTTATTTTAATAATATTAAAAAACAAACATAATTTAACATACGTAAACTATTTAAAAACATTCAAAACATTCGTAGTCACAGCACTTTGCACATTAATCTTTGGATCCAATGACCTTATCAGCAATGCTTCACATATCACGCGTTCCCAATAATTATTAAAACTTCTCAACAAAATTCTAAAATCAGACATTCCTATTTCACTTTTACAGCCTTATTGTGTTCACTAATATTGGTCAAACCCTTCAATTGACAATGCTCTAGAACTCGAATTATTTATTTTATATTACTAGGTTGTGTAAAAAGTTCCCGGGCAGTTTTGGATTACAATTTCAACATAATAATTTCAACAAAATTAAATGAATTCTAACAATGGTAATATACTAGGTTGTGTAAAAAGAGTTTGTTAACTTATAACTTCCATGTATGCAAAGAACTTTGTAAATTTACTTGCTGCTGCTGCCCGGGAACTTTTTACACGACCTAATATATTTATTTTTTTATTATTATTAATAATTTTTATAAAAAAATATTATATTTTCTAATAATATTATTATTTCTTATTATTTTATATTGTTTTTATTATATAATTTTATAATATTTTATATTATATTCTATTGATGGAATGTTAAAAAGATGTCGACAGAAATAACCTCTTGATCTGTCTCTCTGTGTTAAATTAATGCAACACTAATAAATTTTTTCCAAAGGTTACCACTTTTCCCTGAAAAATATTGATTTTTAGATTTTTGCATTTTTAATTAACTTTTAATAATTTCCATTTCCCCATTTTATTTTACATATTTCTGCATATCATCAACAATATTATATTATATTATATTTAATATACATAATATATTATCTAAAAAAATATTTATTGGTTTTAATGTACATATAAAATTTTGTCTTGATTTCTTAACAATATTAGAGATTATACGATACATTAACTGATATCCAGTACTAGTTTCGACCTAATGGCTCTTATCAGTACTATGCGGCAGGCGCTCAGATTTCTCTTAGCGCCAGGTAAGTGTAAAAACAGTGTCAAGTTAACACTGTTATACACTTATCCTGATGCACTGGACATCAAATAAGTTTGTAAAGTTTCGATTTAAGACAAGAAAAAAAGACGAATCTTTATCTTGAAACCTCCTTTCACTTGGAGATTTTATGATTTTCAACTAATTTATCACGAAAATAAAATGAATATATTTAAGTTTTATGAAATAACAAAAATTCATGTTTATTCGAAAGTTAGAGGGAATTACAAATGGAAGATTCCATTCAAGATAACTAACAAAAACTCATTGTTTGTTTGAATTTATCATATTAATTCAACAGTTGAACAATATGTAAATAAATTTGAACAAATTATAAACTTTAATTAAACTTAAAAGTTTAAACAAAAAAATAATTTATTAGGTAAAAATAAAAGTTTATTTAAGTATAATTTCATGAATTTTATATTTTAATTTCAGCCACCCGAGTTAAAGCCAGACAAATTTTCCAGATTAAAAAAATATTTTTTAATATTTAATACCTTTCTTGCCATTTTTGCTGCAATACTTTTGGTGGCTTGGCGATTTTATTAGTAATTCTTTTTGAAAAAATTTTATTTTCTATATAAATTGATGCTATTGTGTTTGTTTTTTGCGATGTAATTTGAATTTATTCATTATTCACTAAAATAAAATGTAAATAAAGTTGTAATTAAAAATATGGTCAATTTTCACAGCGAACTAAATACTGAATAAAGTCAATAGCTAAAATTGTGTTATTGTTGGATTTTAATAGGTTTGTTAAAATGAAATTCAATTAACCGACTATGTTCTATTTTGCTCTCGAGAATTAACACCATCTCGCAATTAATAGGAGCCTTAAGGACATAAAATAAGATCTTCAATAATGGAAATCGGATCAATATACAATAAAAGTGTGTGTGTCATTAGCAAAGTTGACATTAATAAATTACAATTGACAAACTTTTGGTTAAAAGTATTTTTCAATCAAATGTCGATATTTTATCGATAAGTTTAGAAGCGAAATTTTAATAAAGAAAAATGGGTCTTTTCATAATTAGGTCACAACAAAAATAATCATTTTGTACCACCCACCGGTCCCACCCACCTGTTGGTAACATTTCCATAGACCAACTCACAAACCGCACCCCCCCATCGTGACGTCATTTTATTGTTCCCAAAATAGTAAACAAAATGTAAAAATAAATTAATGATTTTAATATCGTTTAAAGAACTCTTTTTTTATTATGAAAGTTTGGAATTAGGTATTGATGGACTTTTTATTTTATTATCTATCTTAAGCTTGTCTAACTAGACGTCTATTGGGACTCTGCAAAAATGCCCTATTCAGATTACTACAATTCAGTACTATTATGTTCATTATTCGAGAATTAAATTTTTGTATACATTTGTAAATTATGTAACGAA
Organism: Schmidtea mediterranea; assembly: GCA_022537955.1. Lineage (NCBI taxonomy): Eukaryota > Metazoa > Platyhelminthes > Tricladida > Dugesiidae > Schmidtea > Schmidtea mediterranea. The sequence continues at coordinate 10,891,340 of CM039679.1, forward strand.
ATAACAATCCGGACTGCCATGATAATTTATTCATTGAAATCATAATTAGTTCAGTCACGAAGCACGATTTTTCATTTCAGATTTTCCTAGATCGTTCATTTTATAAAATCGAATCCCTATGTCGGTTTTCATTCCAGCTGTCTCGTTAGTACTCTAGGCATTTGATTTGACGACTTTCAGGTTTTAGCGCTTGGGTTATAGTTAATTTTGGCGGCTTAGATGCTCCTTATAAATGGGGAATTTAAACTTTTATTACACAATAAAACATAGTGTTACCTTTGTCGTCATTAATATCCCTCAGGTTGTTACTCCTGGTCGTGCTTCGTCTATCGAAATCATAGTTGTTTGGTGTTTCATTCTTGGACTTCGTGGTCATCTGGATTGAGCTCTGTTGATTTTTCATTGAAGTTGCTTGAAAATGAGACGAATTTTTATGCGATCGACTATATATCCAAAGGCGTAGGCGTGACCTTTTGATATCGATAAATCAATATATTTTCTTCTATTACGATTGAATTGACATTTAGAATTATTTCACCATAAACAAAATCTGATAGAGAAAATTTTATTTCCTCTGCATGCATTTTCTGTGCTGCCGATTATCAATGATGTGTTGTGACATCGTTGAATATTATATCCTCCAATCGATGACTTTGTCATAATTTATTTTTCATCGATTTATCATCGTCTCCTATCAGTTATCATTTCCTCCATTAGTTTTGGTGGGTTTCTGGGTGTTGATATTTTGAAACTATATTGTTGTTACCCAGACAACCCCATTCAAATATCTTCGCTTACTACTCGGCATCTGTTGCTAAGCAACGTTGGAACTGTGTTCGAGTGGGTGGATCGTCCGCAAAAAGTGAGCACTATTGCTAATGCTATAATTGACCGAACGATCCATGGGTCGAAAAAGCTGCCGATAGAAGGCCTGTGCTCGATTTCGATTTTTAGGTCCCATTATTCTCCTATCTCTGTCAAATGTTAATCTATACTCTCATATAATTTATCTTTATGTCCATTCGCTTAGTCCTTCTTATCGTTGTCCGTGTTGATGATTTTTCTATGGCCTGTAAACCCTTCGTTATGTTAAGTATCCACACAGTATCTCTTTTATCCTTATCCCTATCATAACTACTATATTCCCTATTATTGTTACTAGTATTATCATTGTTACTATTATATGTATTACCTTTATTAATTGTTACTGCTATTACATTTATTATTGTTCTTATTACTACCATTACCATTATGTTTATTATTATGTTTATTATTATTATTATTATTATTATTATTATTATTATTATTATTATTATTATTATTATTATTATTATTATTATTATTATTATTATTATTATTATTATTATTATTATTAAGTTTATCGTAGGGATTCGTCCTTATTCCTCAGCTTTATGATAAATACTTTATTTATATAAAAATTTAGCCGTAATCTATCCTTATTTTACAGTTTTCAATAAAATATTTTCATTGATTCGGAAAATTTGAGCTCGTTCCGCCCTTATTTTACAGTTTTATGATATATGTTTTAATTATTTCCGAAAATTTGCGCAGCGTTCCGCCCATATTTTCCGTCTCAACTCAAAATAATTTATTTAATTCTTACATATTATTTAAAATTTTCCGTTTCATAATTTTGATCGTTCCGATTAATCTTTTTCCGATGGCTATTCATTTTAACTGTTGCAACGATTTTCGCAATTTTCCCGCTACCCTTTCCCACTCTTTGTCCTTGGGATCTATTTATGTTCATATTACAGTTAATAAGTGCCCACTGAACTACTCGGTGTTAGTGATTTTGAGCCGATTCTTGTTAAGAAATTTTATGTCGAATTTTCGGGAACTGGGTGATGAAAGAGCAGCCAAAAGACTAACCCCTCTTCTTTCAACTTCCCCTATAAACGGAATATATTGACGTTTGGGTTCCTGCGTTACGCACGCCGGAACCTTCATGGGCATGAGCTATTGGCGAATGAACCGCACTTACACAGCTTGATGGTTATGTGTAATTTTATTATCTTGCAATTTGTTTTGGCTGTGGGCCGAAAAAATAAATGTTACCATACAAATTGGGTAAAAGATTCGATGCATAAAGTTGTTTATTTGGCATTTCACATAGTAATCGGAAGTTCATTTGCATAAACATTGTTCACTCGCTTCATCACAAGGCATTTGATCAATAAATTCACATTCTCGAACTCATATAATTGCTCATAACTCATTCTCACTTCGATGTCTTTCGACCGTTCCTGCTAATAATACTTCGAGACCGTTCCGAACTCTTGTGATACAATACTGTTTTTCCAGTCAAAAAACGCAAGAGTTTTTGAGAGAAAAAGTGATGCCTCACAAGTGTTAAAATTCTGCAAAAATGAATTGGTATATATACCTGTTCTGTGACCCTAACCATGCTTGTTAAATTTACTGCGATAAAACAAAATTAGACCTTGAAATTATTTGTATAATCTAACTCTAATTTTTATTATTTTCATGGTTTAGTTTGACAATTTATTTCTTAAATTTTTAATTAGATTTATTCAACCAAAAATATTTTATTTTAATTCAATTTTATTCATTAATTTTTTGCTTTTACATAAATTGTCAGTTTTCGGTCAAATCTTTATGTTATTCTGTTATTTTATGTTAATTTCGTGCGGTTCTTGGTGCATTTTGTTATTATTTTAATTAATTTTTTGATTTTTGATTTTAATTATATCTTTCTCACATTTTAAAGTAGTTTATTTGATGTTTATGGGTCTGATTTTAAATCTGCATGTTATGTTTGCGTGCTATTTCCAATTCATTTAAACAAAATCCAGTCCTGGCCCAACATTTTGGTTTCAGGGTGAGGATATTTTTATAAATTATTTATCTAATTATACTCAGTAGATTTTTAGATGCTTAGATTGATAATTCAAATTGCTATTAAATTATTACGTCAGCTCTTGTTAGTCTATCACCCCAGTAATGTTCGATCTATATACGAAAATTTCATGTCATTCTACGGTGATTGGGAGGATGTTTATTTTCCGCGTGAACGATGGAAACAATTTTATTGATCGTATTGCTTCGATTTTACATTAATTTGTTGTTGTCTTATTGTCAATTTTATTATTAATTTGAACGTTAGTAAATTTTAATGTTTTCATAATTTAATTCTTGGGATGTACGTTTCACTATTTCGGAATGGAGGACGTCTATCTCTACATCAGACAGTGGGTAGATTATGTTGTCGCGATTGTTTACTCTCACGAAGTGGTCACTATTAATATTCTATAAAAATTCACTGTATCTCTCATTATTGTCATAGATTTGATTTTTGCTGGGGTTTTAGAGTAATAATTTTGTTTAAAGTGACTTAACATTAAATTTATCCATTAGTCAGCCATACTCGTCGGTTAATATTTTATAATTTCCTAGCATTTTAGTTGGTTAGTCCGGTTAATTCCACCCTTCTTTATGTTTGGCTCATTTTTAATAATTCGCGTGCTGAATTTTTGTTAATTATTTATTATTAAATCTCTTAGGCGTTTATTGAAAATCTTATTCAACGTTTACTAAAACTCTAATTATCTATTTAAATCATTACTAAAGTGATTTAGTCGTTTAATTTACAATAAAGTAGATAATCATCGTGATGTAAAACCTTGACGTGGATTATCATTTTAAATTATTCATTTGAAATAATTGATTTTCAACATTCAACAATTTTTCGATCTTTTCCCGCACTCACCTTCTTTATTTAGTCTTAAGGTTAGCTATATCGATATTATGATTTTATGAATGCCGATAAGTAATATGATTTTAGGTCGAATTTTCGGGAGATAGATGATGAAGAGGCAGCCAAAAGACTGCTCCTCGATCTTCCATCTTCCCCTATAAGCGGCATGAATGGAAGTCTGGGTTCTTGCGTTACGCACGCCAGAACCTTCATGGGCACGAAATAATGGTGGATGAACCGCACTTACACATCTCGATAGTTGTATGAAGTTTGCTAACTTGCAATGTGTTTTGGCTGTGGGCCGGAAAAATTTCGACATAGTATGACAGCTTTAATAACTCATATATTTCATGACACATTTTTTACATAGGATCTGACTCCTATCATTCATAATAAATCATCTTCCCATACGTACGTTCAAGTAGAGCTTATTTGAGATTGTTTGAAACGTAGTGTTGGGCCAGAACGTAAAACGGCCTTGGAAAATGTTTAAATGGATCAGAAACACACATGCAAAAATAACACGCAATTTAAATAAACCCACTGAAACATCAATTAAACCATATAAAATCTGAGAAATAAAAGAATTAAATATAAATTAACAAACATAAAATAAATTAAAATAATAACAAAATGCACCAAGATTCGCACGATACCTATACAAATATAACAAGAAAACACAAAAAATTCGACGAAATTGAAAAAATCAATTAAAGTTCATTAAAATGAAATTTAAATCGAAAATTTTGAATTAGTAATAATTCAATAAAAATTCGAAATAAAAAATTATAAAAATAAATCGAAAAATAATAAAAATAAATAATAGAATTTGCTAGAAAATAACAAGGTCGAATTTTGTTTTACTGCATCAAATTTCACACGTCATAAAATTAGGTATAAATACTGATTCATTTTCACATTTAACTTAACCGTTTTTCGAAACTTAACCATTTTGAAAATTTAACCATTTTTGAAAATCGTTAAAACCGTTTCGAAGTTTAACTATTTTTAGCACTATTTTGAAAATTGTTTTGAAAATCTAAACTGTTTGAAATTATTGTGAAAATCCGAATTTTTAGGTGAGAAATATTTTGGTTGGAGCCCTCTTTCCACGTCACGTTCATAGCATCTCTGTAGAGCTCTGCTTGACGGCGACGTGGGGAGAGAGGCATTTATGCTTTCTGTTATGATATTTTATACTATTGTTTGAAAATATTTGGAATGGTTATGAAGGGTAATTCTGTTATTTTGTCCTAATTAATAAATATTATTAATATACATGAATTGTTTGATATATATTTTTCATAAACTAAATTGAAATGTCGAAATTTTTCCGGCCCACAGCCGACACATCACGCAAGATAGTAAAATCAACATAGTGCAGATGCATGTAAGAGCGTGGAAAATCGCCAATGATATGCACCCGTGAAGACTCGGCGTTGAGAAACGCAGGGGTCGTAACGTCGATATTATCCCTATAGCTGAAGCGAGAAATAAGGGAGAAGTCTCCGACTCCTTCCTCGTTTCTCACTTCTGTAAAATCGACCTAAAATTATATTACACACGGCTCAAAATCATCACATCGAGTAGTCCAGTGGGCACTCAGTAAATATAATATGAACACAAAATGCGCCTAAGGTCTATTAAAGGGAAAGGGTACGGGGATAAATTAAATTGAAATTCGTTGATATAACTGATTCCGTGTTAATGTTTGAAATCATTAAACTTATTACTAAAAGGAAATTAAATTCTTATAAATTAGACAAACCTATTACTAACGTAAATTAATTTCATAATTTGAATTAAATGAAGTAAAACTTATTGCTAGAAGTAAATTAACTAATAATTTGGAATAAATTAGCTAAAATTTATTGTTAAAGATAAATTAAATGGTGTAATTATAAACGTATAAATTGTTTAAATTATTAGATCATATTTCTAAAGGTAAATTATATTTCTAAAGGTAAATTAAACAATCTCATTTCTAAAAGTGAATTAAAGTAGTTCTCTAATAGTAAATTAATAAAACTTATTTCTAAAGGTAAATTAGATCAATCAAACGTTTCATTTAACAGTAAATTGAATGAATAAATCTTGTATCTACAAGTAAATTAAACTGATAAATCTTATTCCTAAATGTAAATTGAATTGATAAATTATATTACTAGAAGTAACTTAAACTTATGGTTGAGATAGATTAGGTGAAACGCATTACTAAAGTAAATCAATGCATATTGTGAAACAAGTTAAGTAAAACTAAAAGCGAATTAAATACGTAGCTGAATTAAATTAGTTGAAATTACCGGTGAATTGATCGAAAATCATTGAGTAAAGTAGTCATGGGTTAAAATAAACTAATCCTCTGAACTAGCATAAGGTAATTCAATTTCTAAAGGTAAGGCAACTATAGATAAAACTAAGCAAGCCACTGATTCAATTAATGTAAGGGAGTTTGATAACAGCAAAATAAATTATAGAATAAGAATCTATTAATTTGAAATAAAACTCACCCTACGGATAAATTATCGATTGAAGCTGAACTAATGAAAAGTATAAGGATAGAATGACCTAAATCATAAATCGACCCATCATTCAGAGGTAAACCAAATAAATAAATTGCGGAGAAGGGATTAATGTAGCTAAACCAATCAACACGCAATTCATAAGGGTCGTTGACGTAAGAGAAAGCTAGCAGTATAATACTATTCAAAAATTTACTAAGAACCTGATCATGGTAGTGTCTCACACCCGTAAAATTCACAAAACCTGGATCACTCAAATACTTATGTAAATTCCAAATACAATTCACATTAAATTCGTAGGCGAAAAATGACGTAACAATATAATAAAAGCCCAATGCGAATTCGAAGCGAAACGTTAATAGGCGTAAGATGAGAATCCCACAGATAAGTCTTCTTCGAAACGATCAAATAATTTCAGAATACCATAAGGAAAACGAAGACACTGGGTTTTTCTAAAATTAAACAATAAAATATTTAAATATAAATAACAGATGTATCTGACATATTCCAAATTTGCCTCATCGCCACGCACGACCATAGTAGATGCCACGATATAATATCAGACAGTAGTTAATTAAGAACCAAAGTTATCCAAATTAGTAAACCAGTCGACCGGAAATTGTAAGTCCAAATCTTAGTAAGTTAATGCCAGCCGAGAATTAGAAATTTCCGTCGACAATAAACGTACCGGATAAACAGAGCGAAGGTCATTCACTAACGCATTCGCATTAGATAACGGATGTAGACGCCTACGCTAGAGAGATAACCTAGGGCGAAGGCCAGTTAGGTATTGTAGTACAATTCGAAACACAACGGATGTAGAAACGGAAACCCAAGCTAAGGTAAATCTTACCAAAGGTCGTGATGTCGATGTCATTCGACTAGTAAATACAAATCGATAAACATCACTACGAAAATAGACCCGTTAAAGTCAAAGTAACCCTTACCCATATCGTGAATTATCACGTGCCACGTCAACTCGTAGAACGTAAACAATTTTAACTGATATTATGTAATTAATAGGTATTGAACCCACCCCGATAATGGTAAGCCTTGCTCCTATTAAAATTTAGAATCAATTGATAATAAATGTTATTCAATATTAGGTATTCCGTGATTTCTAAATGAAATTTAAATAAACAGCACCACTATACGCGCGGCAAACTCTGGTTTGACGAACATTAATACCGGTAGATTTGTAGGTATAGACTCCCTCATTAATATAGCAGTAGAATTCCCTAGCGCCTCGCAATTAGGGCAACCACTAAAAAAAGAAGTGCCGTGAGGAAGACGTGGTAGATTACATAGCTTCAGAGACGCACCACCCATTAAATCCACGAAAGATGGTACGGATAGTTAGCATTCGATAAGTTTAACTGGTGATAGACCCAATGATAATAATAACCTAGTAGTTAGTGAGTTGGATACCCAACCCGAGAAATTATTGAAATAAAAATGTTTCTCGTTACATACGCCAACATTTGATTTTTGGTGTGTTTTCAGAATATGCCGATCGAATGGACCAACACCCGAACGCCCGACGAACAACGCCGGAAGGAACCACACCCAAAACGAGACATATTCGATAAGATTCAACAACGGTGGCCGTATCCCACTACTTGGAGGATACTGGGCCTAAACAGCGACCCATGCGGACTCGCCGGACAACAATACCCGGCAGCAGAGACGTACATGAATGCGCTAGAACTCCTCACCCAATGGGAACGGGTGCAGGAACAAGTGGACCTACAGGTGGTCAAGGCGAGGATGTATCTCGCCAATGTAGAAGATGACATCCTCGCCGGGCGAATCGCAGAAGCATACCCACCTCGCCCAGTCCGAGATACCCGACGCCCATACCCGGTGGTTCCTCCGCGAAAGAGCCGAAGGAAGTCCTTTCCGAAAAAATTAGAACTCCAGAGACCCTAACGATTAATATGAACTAGTTTGATGTTTGTTATTAGTGAAATAGAAATGTTCTTTACCTTGCCTTTGAGTTTGATCATTTGTTTAAGAATATTCGTTTCAGTCGATATGTTTGCGATAATGATAAAAATAACTTATATAAATTATTAACGTTAAATTTAACGAACTCATCCATTATAGTTATGGCCTCTAACCAAATATTACAAGCGGAATTAGATCGCGCGCGGAGCACAAATGCGGATCTCCTCCATCAAATACTCCAACTGACAAGAGAGGTCCAACAAATCAAAGCGACTTGGGCGGACCCGAAAAGAGTCAAAATGTTATACCACCGAATATCTGCAGCACAGAAAGGTTGGGCCGAAGAGCGACAGCTCAATCAGAGCCTGCGCATCCAGATACGAGGATTAGAAGTGGCCCTAGCTGTTTGCCGGGAGGGGGAAGCGGTCACCTACCCGCTCATATTCGCCCCGACCCAGAGGGTGCAGAAGGACCCTCAACCAGTAGAGCAGTCCTCAACTCAACCAATAAATCGTCGGCCGGGACGCAAAGAACGTGCTCGACGCCGAGCTGCTCAGCAATCAAAACCGTCTCGTTAACTGTTGATAATTCACATCTCTGTATATTTAAATAAAATAGTTGTGCTTACGGTTATAGTACTTCTTAAAAGGTGCTTACACGCAGATATTATTATGAGTACCCGCGTCGCAACTTTAAGTCATCCCTCCACATTCGATCGTGAATATACTTCCACAGGGACAGAGCTAAGCGAGCACAGGTGTTCTATCGACAGCTCGTGAACCCGAGGGTTGTCCGAGCAACTATAGTACTAGCACATGGTACTCAATTTTTGCGGGCAATCCACCACTTGAACACATTACCAACGTTGCCCAGCAACGGGTGTCAAGTGGCGATCAGTATCATTTTGTATGGCGTTACGAGGGCAACCACGGATTAGTTCAAACAAACCATGAAACCCTGTAACCCACCAGTAGTATGGAAAAATTGTCAATAATTGAATTGTACACGAGAAAGTTTGAATTTGCTCACAAATTATTAGCATACCTATTCTGTGAAAATTAATTGGTATATATACCTATTCTGTGACCCTAACCTTGCGTGTTCTTTTTGATGCGTTTAAACAAAATTCGACCTTGATTTTATTTGTAATATCTAATTCTTATTTTATCAATTTCTATATTATATGAATAACTCTTTTTATTTTACTTTTTTAATAGAAAATTTCTTATTGAAAATATTCCTTTTTATTCGTTTAATGCTAATTTTTATGAATTATCCATTTTGCGGTCAAATTTTATGTTCCCTTGTTATTTTTATGTTAATTTCGTGCTGATCTTGGTGCGTTTTGTTATTATTTTAATTTAGTTTTGTTTTTTGATTTTATATTTTATTTGCATCGTTTTCATATTTTAAGGTTGTTGAGTTGATTTTAAATCTGCATGTTATGTTTGCGTACTGTTTTCAATTCATTCAAACAAAATCCAATGCTGGCCCAACATAACTAAATACTACTAATTTTTTTCTCTTAAATTTGCACATTTAGAAAATAATCAACAGTAAAAATTTAGCAAATTTTTAACAAAATTAGTCAAATAGCATACATTTTCAGTAAATAATTTTATTTGAAATCGATCTATAAAATATATGAATGATTATAAAAAGTAAGCTATAAACCGATAAGTAAATTTGACTATAATCAATGAAATTAATTATAGAATTATTAACCTCCTCAGATCCAACATCGCAATCTACAATAATTTTATTGCCTTTCCAATTTATTTCTACTGAGACCTTTTGTACACTGCAGTACACAGCACATTCTTTAGTTCAGTGTTGCCAATGCTATACGAGTGCAGAGGAAACGATAAAAACTCTTATCAATTGTGCTTGGGGAGTCGACATAATAAACACAAAATAAATCATTCAAATTGAATAACAAACAAAATATATTTAACAAAAAACTAAATTAAAAAAAAATCAATCAATCTTTCTTTTTATTAAAGACAATAAAAACGGCTTGGCTTTCATAGCAGTTAGGAGCACAGGCAGCAGGATAGGGACAAAGAGAGGGATGTAGATGCCTATTTTCTGATCATCTTGAAAATAAAGCAGCTCTAAGAGTGAAGGATGAAAAAATGCCGTTTCTGCTGCTTCGAGAGCTTGCTTTGATGAAAGAAAAGCGACTTGCAACGAATTGTCGGATGTAGATTTCAGAGCCGCTAGAGAATTGAGTGACAAATCAACTGCCGAACGAATATGAGCAGCAACATCATCTCGAATGACCATATTGACAACTTTATCCAACAGTATCAATATTGAATCCAGGGTGACTCTAGTGATAGCAAGATTCTCAACGGTTCTGTGACGAAGCCAATTGTCAATCTGCCAAACTGGAATTCCTGGTACATCGAATTCCTCAAATGGAAGGATTGAGTTTATAGCTGAGCGCGATATTCCCATTAAACTGGTGATTTGTGGCACAAATATTCCCATTAGAGAGTCATCCTCTATTGGCAACGTAACATTGTTCATTAACACCACGCCGCCCCACCGGGGAACCGTGAATGCATCTATGTCACTAGTCTGTCCATCTAAATGCAATCCAGACTCTTTCTCACTCGACGAAGCAATGTATCCAACAAAATTCAATCCATTACTCGAACCGAGATATGTTTCAATCCCATTAACAACATGCGTGAGATCTTCACGAGAATACACTCGACGACCCTCACTACGAAATCTAGGCGACCAAATTCGTTCTAAAACCACTCCGTAGATTATCTGTGAGCTGACTTTAATCCTAACGAATGGAGCAAGTTTCCTTATCAGCGGTTCCAAAAACAAATGCTCTAAGCGGGGAAAGTTCCATTCTTTTACAGAGTCAGCTTTCGGACGAGGAACAATCAGGGAAAATGTCCATTCATACTTTGCAGCAGTTCTAATTCTCGTTAGAATCGACCGAATCCGTTTTGGAATTTCATTTAGACTTTCTTTTTCTGGAACGTGTTGAGCTGCCTCATAAACAACCTACAGAAATCCAGTCATGCAATTTATGCCCATTGATTACAATTTGATTATAAATCAATAATCAATTAATTATTAAATTGAAAATCTAAACAAAATGCTGAGGAATAAATAAAAATGATTCAAAAATGAATTATCAAAATTCCGAGTCAATCAAAGCAAAGGAAAAATAAACAAAGAGGTTTCGGGGGAATCGTGTTCCGGCAACGTGGTTAAAGGCTATTTTGAAGTAGGTTATCGGAATCCCGGATATCCATTAGTTATTTTGATTCCTTTCAGAAGGCAACTGAATCAAGATTATTAAAATCGTTTCAATCAAAGATAATTAACTGAACAAATAATTTCAGTATAAAAGGAGGAGAAAGGCATCAGGAGTTTGGCGTCAACCTTAGCTAGGAAATAAAAATTGAGACTGGGTTTGAAGGAATATTGGTAATATGACAATTATTAATTCTACACAAGAGCGATCAGATTATTATATTTACTAGCATAATAGGCCCGTCAATGACGGTCATGCGAATTTAATATATTTCATAACGGCTCTTTCGTTTTATATATAAAAGCGCAATTCCATCTGTGAATAATATTAATTATATTAATACATACTAATTATTTATGTAAGTAGTATATATTAATATAATTTTCTGCCGTGAGATTGTTGTTACTGCTGTAATTATTGTTGCACCGGAAATAAGTTGAGCGAGTTAAAACAAATATAAAGAAAATTGATTTTTCTATTTTTTAAACCCAGAAGATATTCTATTTTATATTTATAATAAAATATATTTTATAGTTTCTCTTTAGCTTTTTGAGTTTTAACGAATATGGCAATGCAATCTGTAATATCCATTTCTCTATCCTCCTCATTATAATGATATTTATATGCCAGAATGGCTGGCCAAATCACTCAATTGTGATTGACCAATAGGATTACTTTATTCATTTCTAATTTAGTAAATCTGTTCATTATTACAATAATAAGTTACAGTGGCATTTGTAGCACTTGATTTCATCTATTATTATTTTAAATAATTTTAATTGAGCATTTAACATTTGATAATGAAATAAATAATTTAATATTGAAATGTGCCTCTGTGAGGTGCAAATAGTTGATTACTTTTACTATCTCATTGTTACACATAATAATAATAATAATAAATTAGTATATTCACTGATGAATTTGCAGCATAGAGAGCCTTGTAGAGGAAAGTAAAACCCGAGGCATTTTATCACCTACCCCATCATTTATTTTCTTTTTAGATTAAGTACAAGTCACAATATAATAAAATTAAAATCTAAAATAAATTGAAAATCTCATTCTCAAAATGATTTGTTAAAAATTTGTGTTAATTAAAATTAATTTAATAAATCAGCAATTTTTCATTTCAGTATTTTTATAATCATAAACTTACGTTCAAATCGTCATTTCTGGCTAATAATCCGGTTAAAATTCTCAAAATAAGATCTTGTGTTAAATTCAATGACTCAAAAGGCAGCACTATAACATTTCGATCAGATTTACTTCTTATTACACCTTTTCTATAAACAGAAAGTAAAGAGGATTTGCTTGGAATGAGTAAAGCATAAATATCATTTGGCGGTAATTTCGTTGTTATTTGATCTAAATCTGATAATTTTTTAGCTAGCTGATAAATTTTCATTTCATCATTTGTTGCTTGACGAACATAACCAGCAAAATCAAATTTAACATTTTTCCCTTTTTTATTGTTTTGTAATTCTTTAAGTAATTTATCTTGCAAAGTGAATAGGTCATCCATATCAACGTTACCATCGAAATTAATTAAATTTATCTATAAAAGTTGTAATTTAAATTTTTTTCTAAGTGTCAGACTTACTTTAAGGACAATGGATATTTCAGAATTAGAAAATTTATAAATGTCTGAAGTTGGCAAAGATGCACGATATGTTGTAGTCGTTAAATACCACATAGGAACACCAATTAATAATAATATTACTACATAATATAATGATATAAATGCATCTGTTCTTTTATCTTTTTCTGGCGGATCATATTTACTTATTTCAATTTTTAATTTATCATCCATTTATTTAATAACAATTTAAGTACAAATTAAATAAAATAATTTCAAATAAGTTATGATTAAATATCACAAAAGAATTATATAAACAAAATCACCTTAAAACCAGGAAAGATAAATTTTTAAAGAAATGTCTATGTAACTTCAAAGTTGTTAGTTCATTAAGTCAAATTTCAATTTTCGGAACTTAAAATATTTTTAAATGTAAAAAAGCAGAATTTTTAAATCGAAAAATCACAATATTTAGCAAATTTTATAACAATTTAAAAGTATATTTAGCTTAAGCATAAAATTAAGAATACACTAATTTATACAAAATAAAATACAATCTTGACGAAAATTATTTAACAAAAGCTAAACATGAAGGATTTTATTTATTAAAGTAATTACATTCTTTTAAAATAAAGATAGTTTCTAGCATGTTTTCACAAGTGAAATCGCCCGAGTTTGCAATGCCTTCCAATCGGATTCATCAAGCACGCTATTTACCCAATAATCTACACAACTACTGCGTAAATATTCTATAGACAAATTGATTTCACCGGGATTCATGGATTTTTGCAAAACTTTCCGTAACTCCGATCTATCAAGGAGCAAATCTAGAAATACCTCGACTAAAGAACGCTGTAAATTAGCCCAACCGAGTTCACCTAATGAGCGAATAATTCTGGTGATTCTCATCAAATTATGCGAATGCCTACGCAATTCAAGTAGAATTTTCAAACATTATTTGTCATACCGCAACATATTGGCAAATCTATTTTCGAAATTTGGTTCCTTTGTCAATTTACCCGTGTCCTGATTGGACAGCCTTAATCCATAGAAATTGAGCATCAGTCGATATGCATTCAATACCCGCATTTTCATTATTCTGTTTCCGATAATTTTCTATTTTAAATATTCAATAATATTAACCAACGCGAATATACAAGCCTCGGCCTCATGAGTCTGAAGACAATGAATCCTGGAATTGAGACCTTGGACCCTTAAAGGAAACAACCTAAATTAAAGAAAAGATTAGCAACACCAAAATTTTTATCAATAATTATAAGGAATTATTACCATTGAATATAGCCATGATGTCTTTCTAGTAATTCATATTTCCCTGACCACTTGGTAAGAATCTCTTCAATTGTTCCTCCTAATTACATTTAAAATCACGATGAAAGTAACTTTGAGTTTACCAGGATTAGGTGCGGATTTAAGTTCATTAGCATAGAATTTTAAATTCATACTTAACTTTCCAGTTGAATCTGATAATGACTAAAGAATATATAAAATCTTAAAGTTTTAGGTTTCGAACCGGATAGCGAGAACGATAAAGACGACAATCTTTATTTATTGGATAGATAATAGACAATTCTATGTAAATATTTAAATGATAATAAAATTATTACTTCGATTTTACTTTACTTTTCTTTAGATACACCCTTTCATTTTCATTTTCATTCACTGAAATCGGTAGAAAAAAAAGAGTAAATAATGTAACTTAAAACCTAAATAAAAAGCTTCACTACCAAATTTTCTTTTCATAGCAAAAAATTTATTGATATAAAGTAGTTTAATTATTATTTCAGAAGGCCCTTATTTACAGTTGGTATTAATAATATTTAAACAAAAGCCTTATTTTTAAATATTTATACTGTTAAATTAAAATCGTTGATTCTATTTATAATTTTTGAGTTACTTTAATATAGGAAAAAAATAATTATCATTTCAATTAAACGGAATTCGAGAAACAAAATGCTCATAACTTTGTTTTTCATACAATCTGTTTCGTATAAATGAAATTAGAATTGATTGGATTACCTCAGTGGTTCTCAACCATTTTCAGATAGCGGCACCCTAACGGAAAAATTGACGGCACCCTACCCTTTTTATAATAATATTTCAGCAATAAAAATAACAAGTTTTGTTAGTTCTGTTGGGCCAGAACGTAAACGGCCTTGAAAAATGTTTAAATGGATCAGAAACACACACGCAAAAAATAACATGCAATTTAAATAAACCTGGAAACACCAATTAAACCACATAAAATCTGAGAAATAAAAGAATTAAATATAAAATAATAAACATAAAAATAAATTAAAATATTAACAAAATGCACCAAGATCCGCACGATACCTACACAAATACAACAAGAAAACACAACAAATTCGACGAAATTAAAAAAATCAATTAAAGTTCATTAAAATGAAATTTAAATCGAAAATTTTGAATTAGTAATAATTCAATAAAAATTCGAAATAAAAAAATTATAAAAATAAATCAAAAAAATATCAAAATTAAAGAATAGAATTTACTAGAAAATAACAAGGTCGAATTTTGTTTTACTGCATCAGATTTCACACGTCATAAAAATAGGTATAAATACTGATCCATTTTCACATTTAACAAAACCATTTTTAGAAACCATTTTAACCATTTTGAAACCATTTTTCAAACCATTTGAAATCGTTTGTAAATCTTATTTTCAAATCGTTGTGAAACTATTTTAAAACCTTATTTTCAAGCTATTTGAACTAATTCAACTGATTTTAGGTGAGAAATATTTATGTTGGAGCCCTATTTCCACGTCACGTTCATAGCATCTCTGTAGAGCTCTGCTTGACGGCGACGTGGGGAGAGAGGCATTTATGCTTTCTGTTATGATATTTTATGCTATTGTATGAAAATTTTTGGAATGGTTATGAAGGGTAATTCTGTTATTTTGTCCTAACTAATAAATATTATTAATATGTATAAATTGTTTGATATATATTTCTTTTTTAAAACTAAATTAAAATGTCGAAATTTTTCCGGCCCACAGCCGACACATAACGCAAGTAAATAAAATCTACATAGTACAGAGGCATGTAAGTGCTTGGAAAATCGCCAATGATATGTACCCGTGAAGACTCAGCGTGCGCAACGCAGCGGTCGTAACGTCAATATTATCCCTATAGCTGAAGCGAGAAATAAGGAAGAAGTCTCTGGCTGCTTCCTCGTTTCTCGGTTCTGTAAAATCGACCTAAAATTATGTTACATACGGCTTAAAATTATCACACCGAGTAGTCCAGTGGGCACTCAATAAATATAATATGAACACAATATGCGTCTAAGGCCTATTAAAGGGAAAGGGTACTTGGGTTAAATTAACTGAAATCGTTGTTATAACTATTTTGGATTAACATTTTGAAATAAATAAAATTTATTGGGAATCATTGAATTCGATTAATTTGAGATTATTGATAAAAATTAAAATAACCATCGAGTGTAAAAGTAAAGTGTTTTATGGCTAAAAATTAAAGTAAATATTGGGTAAAGATAATTCAAATGCTCGTAAATTATTGATTAGGGTAATGACAAATGATTTCATCAATTAAATTATTATAATTCATTTCAATAAAAGTAATCTGATCTTTGAGTAAGAACGAGTAATGCATTGATCTAATCAACCCCCGATAGAAATGAAAGCAATTAAGAATCGAATTCATTGATTTCAAATAAAGATATGTATCAATTAAAAGTAAAATGATTCTCGAATAAAAGTATGGAATCCCTTAATCAAATTACTGATTCAAATTGATGAAACGACACGTAGTTCACTAATAATTCATTTTGATAAAATTGAGGAAGTGATTGAGAAAAATCGAGCGTTAGTTTAAATCATCGATTAAAATTAAAATGAACAAGAATAAAAATATCGTTGATTAAATTGAATCAATTTATTGGTAACAATAAAAATGATTAAATTAGTTCAGATAATTATTGAGTAAAACCCACGTAAACTAGTTTTGGTAAAGTAAAGTATCAAATAAGAATAAATAATATAAGCTCCTTAATGAACTAGGATTAGAGGATTAAAGATTAGAATTACAGATGGATTGAATAACCGTAAGACAGTTTCTTTAGTAAAAATCAAGTAATTTTCGATGTAAATTAAAGTAAAACTGGATGCACGGATCTAAAACTATTAGCATTAAAATCACTTTGTGGGCTAAAGTAATAGTTGATCCAAATAGCCTTAGGGAAGACTATTAGAAACTGGAATAACAGATGTCGATATTTATTACTGATAATACAATCTCTTAATTAGAACTAGAATAGTTTATAAATTTATGAAAATAGGTTTCTAATTATCATAAATTCAGGATGTACAGTAAATTAAGTAGCGGTAAAATGAACGAATTATTACGTAAATTAAATTCATATAATGGAAAAACACCAAAGTTTAAGACAAGCGAAAATTTGTATTGAACAAACAAAATTCCACATAGCGAAATTATTCCAACAAAAGGGTATCGCATCTATTTAGAAAACTCGGTAAGCGTAGAAGTCTTCCTAAAATTTGCTAATAAAGTACATTTAAACTAGTCAACGAAATAACTTACCGGAAATCGAGATAATCGAGTGTAGGCGAACATTTGACCAGTAATTCTGAAAATATGACACGAATAATACAATCACCGGATGTAAACAACGTAAATCACCTTTAGTCAACCGCTTAAGTTGTAATGGTAAAATCCGCCGGAAATCATTCGCCCACCAGGATACACCCACACGCGACCAAGTTATCTCGGATCAACATCCGGCCTAAATCTTAAAGTTCGAACAACGGTAATTAAAGTTAGTAAACAAACTTTAAGTCAATGTACAAATTCCCTTAAGTCAATGTACGAGTATCCGCCTACATGAAAAAATCTTAAGGTTAAGATGCATATATCAAATGAGTTAAACAGCAGGTTATCTCATCCATGTGATTAATTATATATCACCCCATGAAGAAGTACACCCAAGAGCCAGGTCGGTAAAACTTGTAGATAAACCGCTCACCCGTTTCACAAAGTTACGACGGAAAGTGACGCTAATAGAAATCAATAGGATCAATTTGTATAACACCCTTACTAGTAACATAGACACAATCTGCTTGCTAATAACTTAGAATAGTAAATTAATCGAACCTAATAACAGTAACGTTTAGACATGTCGCCCAAACGAACTACCCGTCGAGAGACCGCCAGACAGGAACAGACAGGAGTCCCGCCGACCACGAGGATACTCAACCAGTTACAACTATCATGTCTCTCGGAACGGCAATATCCAGCTGCGGAGACCTACCTGCACGCACAGGAGCTCCTCACCCAATGGGAAAGGGTGCAGGAGCAGGTAGATTTACAGGTGGTTAAGGCAAGGATGTATCTTGCGAACGTGGTGGAAGACATCCTTGCCGGGCGGATTGCAGTCGCCTATCCACCTCACCCAGTTCGAGACACCAGAAGACCCTACACCGTTGAGGCTCTCAAACGGAGCCTGAAGAGATATTGTCCGGACGAGTAAACCAACAACGACAGACTTTATGTAGTAACTGATTGAAAATATTAGAAGATTACGTGTTATTTCTTTTTCTTATAGCTAGAGTTATTCGTGTTTTGTTTAATGAAATAAACAATTATCTAACTTGATCAATAATAAATTAACATCATCTATTTGATTGTAGTAATGTCTTCCTTACAAATTTTACAATCTGAATTGAACCACGTGAGACAGACAAACGCGGAATTACACACTCAGATTATTCAACTAACCCGCGAAATACAACAGATTAAAGCCACCTGGAGGGAACCAGAAAAGGTAAAAACACTGTACCACCGCCTGACCGCAGCACAGAAAGGCTGGGCAGAGGAGCGGCAGCTCAACCAGAGCCTGCGCACGCAAATTCGGGGACTCGAAGTCGCCCTAGCAGTCTGCCGGGAAGGGGAAGCGGTAACATATCCGCTCGTCTTCGCCCCAACCCAGATGCCGCAGAAGAACACCCAACCAGTGGAACAATCTACCCTTCCAGTAAACAATCGTCGACCGGGACGTAAGGAACGGGCCCGACGTCGAGCAATCCAGCTTCAAAATCATTAACCTGCGAACATTGCGCGCGTTGTTAAATAAATAGAGTAGTCGTGTTTTAATTTAATTTGTTACGTTGATATACTTATATGCCAACATTCGCATCATGTTGCTCAATCTTAATTTCATCTCTCCGTAGGCAGATAAGAACCTAATCTTGAATGATCATGAGGGACAGAGCAAAGCGAGCATAGGTCTTCTATCGACAGCTCGTGAACCCGAGGGTTGTCCGAGCAACTATAGTACTAGCACATGGTACTCAATTTTTGCGGGCAATCCACCACTTGAACACATTACCAACGTTGCCTAGCAACGGGTGCCAAGTGGCGATTAGTATCATTTTGTATGGCGTTACCAGGGCAACTAGAAGGATAAGCAAAATGCGGAACACTGTAACCCACCAGTTCTATATTTAATAAACTAAATCTTTTATAACATATCTTGGGCAAAAACTAAGGTTTTAAAATTTTTGTTTATCTGGCATGACATCCGATAACTTTGGGGGCGCGCAAAGTTCAAATGAACGAAAAATCATCAAATATAGAATATTTAGCATTAAATAATATAAAAAGTATTGTGGGGTTAGTGGTTTCTAAACTTGACCCCTTTACATACAATACTTCCGCCCTCTAATGGTTACCCATTGCTAGGCATCGTTGGAACCGTAACCACTGGTTATGAGACCGCCAAAGGTGAGCTCTACTCAAGAACTGCTAAAGTCCAGCCTCATGGTGGGTCCAACACACTACCGATAAAGGTTTATGTGCGATTTCTTATCTCTGTCCCTTCCGTATGCACTCGATACTTGCTAGAATCAATTATTTCACGAACCCCGCTCGCTCCATTTCAATTTGGTGGGTTTCTGGGTGTTGATATTTTGAAACTATATGGTTGTTACCCAGACAACCCCCATACAAATATTCTTTCGCTTACCACTCGGCACCCGTTGCTAAGCAACGTTGGAACTGTGTTCGAGTGGGTAGATCGTCCGCAAAAAGTGAGCGCTATTGTTAATGCTATAATTGACCGAACGATCCACGGGTCCGATTTTTAGGTCCCATTATTCTCCTATCTCTTTCAAATGTGAACCTATACTCTCATATCATTTATCATTACGTCTATTCCCATTGTCCTTCTTATCGTCGACCGTGTTGATAATTATTCTTTGGCCTGTACACCCTTTGTTATGCAAGATATTCACACAGTATCTCTCTTACTCTTATCCCTATTATAACCACAATGTTCCCTATTACGTATTATTGTTAGCCTTATCATCGATACTATTATATGTATTACCTTTATTAATTGTTACTATTATTACCTTTATGATTATTTTTATTACTATAATTACCATTATATTTATTATCATTACTACTATTATTATTATTACTGTTATTATTATCATAATTATTATCATTATTATTATAAGTACCAAGATTATTATTATTTATTATTATTATTATTATTATTATTATTATTATTATTATTATTATTATTATTGTTATTATTATTATTACCATTATTATAATAATTATTATTATTATTATTATTAAGTTTTTAGTAGGGATCCTTCCTTATTCATCTGCTTTATAAAATATTTTTCTTATATAAAGATTTAGCCGTAATCCATCCGTATTTTACAGTTTTCGATAAAATATTGTTGGGCCAGAACACCAACGGCCTTGAGAAATGTTTAAATGGATCGGTAACACACATGCAAATATAACAAGCAAATTTAAAATAAAACCTATTGAAACACCAATTAAACCCTATCAAATATGAGAAAAAAGAGAATTAAATATAAAATAATAAACATAAAAATAAAATAAAAATAATAACAAAATGCAACAAGATCCGCACGACACAAACACAAATATAACAAGAAAACCCAACAAATTCGACAAAAATTGATAAATTAATAAAAGTTCATGAAAATGAAACTTAAATCAAAAAATTTGAATTAGTAATAATTCAATAAAAATTCTAAATAAAAAATTACTAAAATAAATTGAAAAATAATAAAAATAAAGAATAGAATACACTAGAAAATGACAAGGTCGAATTTTGTTTTACTGCATCAAAATTAACATGCGAGGTTAGGGACAGAAAATAGGTATAAATACCGATTCATTTTCACATTAAACACACACCGTTTTTCGAAACACACCATTTTTCAAACCAAAAATTACTTTTGAGTTTTGTTTAAAAATCTATTACGAAATTTTTAGGTAAGAATTAGTTTTATTTGGAACTCTCTCTCCACGTCACATCCTCGCAACCTCGGTAGAGCTCTGCTTGGATGTCGGCGTGGGGGGAGAGGTATTTTATTTTTGCTGTGCAATTTTATGAAATTTATGGAATGGAATGTAGGGTAACTTTGTATTTTATTTGTTAGATAAATTAATAAATAATTATAATATTAATAAATTGTTTTTATATGTTTAATAACTAAATAAATCTGTCGAAATTTTTCCGGCCCACAGCCAACACATATTGCAAGATAGTAAAATCTACATAGTACAGATTTGTGTAAGTGCGTGGAAAATCGCCAATGATATGTACCCGTGAAGACCCAGCGTGCGGAACGCAGGGGTCGTAACGTCAATATTATCCATATAGAAGAATCGAGAAATAAGGAAGAAGTCTTTTGGCTGCTTCCTCGTTTCTCATTTCCATAAAATCGACCTAAACTTATATTACACACGGCTCAAAATCATCACACCGAGTAGTCCAGTGGGTACTCATTAAATATAATATAAACACAATGTGCGCCTAAGGCTTATTAAAGGGTAATGGTACGGGGAATAAATTAATTAAACGAAAGTGATTTGTCAATTAAAATAAATTAAATCATTGATTAAACTAAAGTAATTTGTCGATAAAAATGAATTGATTCATTGATTAAACGAAAGTGATTTATTGGTTAAAATTAAAGTAATTTGAGTAAAAGTAAATTAATTTTTGATAAAAATCAAGTAAATCTGTGAGTATAAAAAAAGTAAAGCTTTGATTCAGTGATTAAAAATTTAAATTAATTTTAAAGTAGTTCATGGATTAAAGTAATTTATCAATTAAACAAATTTTAAAGTAAAAATAAGTAATTCATTAAATTAAATTATTATAATTTAATGATTAAAAGTAAAATAATTA
Source organism: Schmidtea mediterranea (assembly GCA_022537955.1). Taxonomy (NCBI): domain Eukaryota; kingdom Metazoa; phylum Platyhelminthes; order Tricladida; family Dugesiidae; genus Schmidtea; species Schmidtea mediterranea. The sequence goes on from CM039679.1 coordinate 10,913,662, forward strand.
TTGAGTAAAAATAAGTAATTCATTAAATTAAATTATTATAATTTATTGATTAAAAGTAAAGTAATTATTGAGAAAAAATAAGAAATTCATGAATTAAATTATTATAATTTATTGATTAAATTAATTAGTTGAGTCAAAGTAAAAATAAACGAATTAATCTATTAATGGAAAATGAGTATAAATAAATTAACAATTCGCTAAAAATGGATTAATAAGAAAATCAGCGCTATAAGAACAAAAATGGTCGTAACGAAATTTAATGCAAAATCAACGCAAATCAAAACAACCAAAATTTAGAATGATAAATAAATTAAAATAACGATCGAAAACTTTATATTAACTTTACACAAAGGAGTAATCATAAAAATACATAAATGTTAAAACATTAAAGGCTTACTGCCGATTTTCGATAGTAATAATAAAAATAATTCCAAACGTCTCCGATAAAGCGGCAAATAAAACATCCCAACTACTAAATTCCACATGCAGAAGATTGCACAGAGATGCTGGGGAGTAGTTCACCGAAGTCCGCGGTAAATGCAAGTATTGTACCTGAAAAGGGTCGGTAAAGGTGTCCAAAATAACGAAAATATTAAATTACCAAAATCGATCCACTGAACTTCGACGAATCCATCTACTGCAAAGTTCTACCATCAAAGTATACATAAGTAATATAAACAGGATGTAACTTACTGAAATGAAATTGTCAATACCAAAATCTTAAGCGATCAGTACATTGACCAATCCACCGGACATCCTGTTGATCATAGACGTTGATGTTGAAATAAACCAATCCATTTAACGGAAACACACCGTTGCAATGATAAACCGTCATCGATTTTCAGAAATTTTCATCGCATTTCGAGAGAATTTATTAACATCATCCAATTCGCGAAGTCAAAGTACTTTTTTTACGTTAAATCTACAAATCATGATAAATAAGGATCTCACATAAGTAAGTCTATAACCAAAACTTAAACAGTTAATCAACCATTATCACCAGTAGTATCATGACCTTCAACCCCGATAGCAACTTCCCCAAAAATTAAGCCAAATTACTAGTTTATCCTACCCTCCTATTTTTCGTCCTTTAAACACCTTACTGATCCAACAATTAATTATGTATAATAAATTTGATATTCTGACTATGATAGGTATTGTTAATCTGTGACCAAATGTTAACCTGATGAGATCACGTAAATTCCAGCGTGTTGATTGTCGTAAGAGAAATTTTCTAAGTTGCTTGATAAAGAGTTTAACTCGCGATTAACAACAATTACGCCAGTTCTTTTGAATTCCGAATAGGTAATCTCCCTTCGAAGAACCCTCCACTAAGAATTAATCCCCCACGACGCTTCTAGAACTAACCGACGTTGCCCATATAACAAGTCACCCCGTAAATTTCCAAATGTCAAACCGTACAACCAGTGTGGATGAATTTCTTTCTATTACTTCGTACTTAATGGTTTATTCACAATATCATTGCAGATCATGCCACTCGATTGGACTACCACCCAAGCAACTGGTGAAAAGCACCCGAGAAAGGCACCACAGACCGCAGCAATCATCGACAAACTCCGACCACAGTGGTCATATCCTACCACTTGGCGACTGTTGGGTTTCGAAACGGACCCTTGTGGACTCGCCGGGCAGCAATACCCTGCCAAAGAGACATATGAGCACGCACGGAATCTCCTCACCCAGTGGGAAAGGGTGCAGGAGCAGGTGGATCTCAACGTGATAAAAGCCCGGATGTACCTCGCGAACGTAGAGGAGGACATCCGCGTCGGGTGTATCGCGGAGGCTTATCCGCCTCGACCGGCCCGCGATACCCGACGGCCCTATCCGGTGGCGGCTCTGAGGAAAAGCCTAAAAAGACATTTCACCGAAGAGTCCTGATCCTTCGTCAGGGGATAAAGACAATAGTTACAGTGTTAATGTTATAAATGATTTCGAATTCAAATGTCGTTTGTATTATTTCTCTTTATAAATAGATTCGTTTCCTAATTTTGTTTAAATGATTAAATTATGATTTAATTAAGTCAATAAAGAAATTTAAAGGTTCTCTTTTATTATAGTGATGTCTACCCTACAATTACTACAAACCGAACTGGATCACGCTAGGCGGTCAAATGCGGATCTGCTCACCCAAATTATCCAAATGACCCGAGAAATACAGCAAATAAAGGCAACCTGGTCAGATCCGACAAAAACGAAAGCTATTTACCACAGACTCACGGCGGCACAGAAAGGTTGGGCAGAAGAGCGACAGCTCAATCAGAGCTTGCGCACCCAAATCAGAGGATTGGAAGTCGCCCTAGCAGTCTGTCGGGAGGGGGAAGAGGTAACATACCCGCTCATCTTCGCCCCGTCCCAGATGCCGCAGAAAAGCACTCAATCTACAACCCAGTCCGCCACTCCATCCAATAATCGTCGGCCGGGACGCAAGGAGCGTGCTCGACGTCGAGCAACACAACCCCCAAGCCTATCCCATTAACTCACGAATACTGCGTGTTTGTTTGATTTGAATAGAATAGTTGTACTATAGTCAATTTGTTTCCTAGATACATTTGTATGCAAGTATTACCCTGAACACTCGTACCACGTTTTCAAACCATCGTCCCACCTCGCATAGTCAACAAAAATCTGATCTTGAACTTTTATACGAGGGACAGAGCAAAGCGAGCATAGGTCTTCTATCGACAGCTCGTGGACCCGAGGGTTGTCCGAGCAATTACAGTATTAGTAATAATGCTCACTTTTTGCGGGCAATCCACCACTTGAACACATTTCCAACGTTGCCTAGCAACGGGTGCCAAGTGGCAGTTAGAATCATTTTGTATGGCGTTACTAGGGAAACAATAAAGATAAACAAATAACGAAACCCTGTAACCCACCAGTATTCTTGTTAATTCGAAAAATTTTGGCAGCGTTCCGCCCTTATTTCACGGTTTCATAATAATCTTATACCAACAGTTGAGCCGCATTTCACTTTTATTTTACTATTTTCGATAAGTATTTTAATTGATTCGGAAAATTTGAGCAGCGTTCCGCCCTTATTTCACGGTCTTTATGATAAATGTTTTAACTATTTCCGAAAATTCGACCATATTTTCCGTTTCAATTCCACATAATTTATTTGATTCTTAAATATCATTTAAAAACATTATTTTTCATGATTTTGGTCGTTCGGATTAATCTTTTTCCGATGGCTATTCATTTTAACTGTTGCAACGATTTCGCAATTTTCCCCGCTACCCATTCCCTCTCTTTGTCCTTAAGATCTATCTATGTCATTTCATAGTTAATGAGTGCCCACTGGACTACTCAGTGTTAGTGATTTTTAGCCGAATGTTGTTAAAATATTTATGTCAATTTTTCAGGAAACGGATGATGAAGGAGCAGCCAAAGTACTACTCCTTTACCTTCCAATTTCCCCCTATATATACGGATAATATTGACGTTTAGGCCCTGCGTTATTCACGCCGGAACCTTCACGGGCACAGGCTATTGGCAGGTAAACTGCTCCTACACAGCCTAATAATGTGTTTTATTTTACTGTCTTGCGATATGTTTTGGCTGTGGGCCGAAAAAATGAAATAAATAAATAAGTTTTACCGTATTAGTTGAGTAAAAGTTTCAATGCATAAGATTGTGGCTTTTAAATATTTATTTGGCATACATAAATTCATCCCTTTGCATAGTAAAAATCATAAATTGGCAAAAATCATCTTGTCGATAGTTCATAACGTTTCGCAAATTTTCGCAATGGCAAAAATAAACTGGCATAAAGTCATCTTGTCAATAACATTTCATAAATTTTCGTAGCATCGATCAAACAAATTGGCATAAAATCATCATTAATTCATCACTATCTGAGAGTCGTCCACTATCTGAGAGTTGTCGTGTTCAGTCAAAACACTTATCAGTGTTAATTGGCTAAATACACGGCTCTCATCTAGCTATGCACACTAACTCGAGATTTACTAGAAAATTTTTCTCTGAAAAAATAAGACTGAAATTTTGTCAAAGCACATCAGTATATATACCTATCATTTGGCCTTAACCTTGCGTGCTAATTTTATTGCAATTAAACAAAATTCGACCTTGAAATTATTTGTGTTATCTAAATTAAATTTTTTATTAATTTCTTAGTTTAAATTGGTAATTTATTTTTAACATTTTTAAATAAATTTATTCAGCTAAAAATATTTTATTTTTATTCATTTAATTCATTAATTTTTACTTTTATATAAATGGTCATTTTACAGTCAAATTTTCTTGTTATTATGTTATTTTTTATGTAGATTTCGTGCGGTTCTTGATGCATTTTGTATTTATTTTATTTTACTTTTATGTTTTTGATTTTATATTTATTTATATTCTCTCAGATTTTTAAAATGTTTAGTTGGTGTTGTATATTGTATTTTAAGTTGTCTTGGTGCTGGGTTTTCGTGCTGTATTACTGATGCATTTAAACAATTCTCAAGGCTATTTGTGTGCTGGCCCAACAAATTGAACAGATTTGTTTGCCAGATCAATTGTTTAATAAATCAAATAAAAAGTTTACAAGAATAATCTATTTGTTATTACACCAATAAATTGTTAAATCCATCCAAACTTCAATTTTAATCTCCGATTTGCTGTGCACGGCGTTTCACACATTCCGCCTTCCTTGGGCACCACTGAGAACGCTTCGCCGCCACCAGTTTGGTCGTATCCGTTGCCTCCTGGTACGCTAGTTGGGCCGGCGCAAATACTAACAGACACGTTACGGCATTGCCCTCTTTGCAAGTCGATAGTGCCACTGCAAAACTGCGTATTTGTGTTTTCTGAGTTTGTACTAGTTGCTTTTCTTCCGCCCATCCACGCTTTGCAGCGGTCAATCGTTGGTAAATCGCTTTCACCTTTGCGGGTTCTACCACAATGCTCGAATCTTCTGAATCTCTTGTGTCATCTGGAGTAACTGGCTGTGAAGATCCGCATTCTCCCTGCGTGATTTTACTAACTCCTTGCTTAAAGTCTTGAGCGAACACGTATCTACAATTAAACTATTCTTTAACAAATTTCACAACTTTGACTATGAAATTCTCATTATTTATTATTACGTCAGTATATTATTATTTGCCTAAAGTTAAATTACAGAAGAATCTACTGGGTATCTACCTAAATGCACTATTTAAATTGTCTTAGCTCATTATCACTGTGTCTGTCTTCGAGGATTAAAAAGTATATGAGTAGCCAATAATTAAAAAGCTAAGATTTTTGAATTTAAAGATTTATTCTAAGACATAAGCTTCTTATCTTCGCATTTGATTCCGGGGACAAGAGTTTGAATCGAACCTGGGTCGAACCCGAGCATATGAATGCTCTTGTCGCCCGCCGGACTTCTGTCAGAGTCCTGCATGTCTTTCGGTAGTAACCTTCTAGGGATCACTACATCCATGAGCATTGTAGGTTCTGCCAACGCGGGATCGTCCAATTCATAGGATACGCCGTAGGATGGAGCATATCCGTCGGTGCTGGGGATTCTCCCGGCAGCAATATCTGCGTTTATCCTTGCCAGGCGTTGTCTAGCCATGCTCACCTGCCAGTTCGTTTGCCGTTGATGGAGTTCGAGGCGAACCAGAGTGAATTCCGAACGTTGTCGGGTTTCGCGGGCTGGATTGCGGCCTGGCTCCTTCTTGATAGCCACGTACGGAAGATCTGCTTCCTCGTAGTCGTTAAGACGACCTTCTCTGGATTCTCTCTCGGGAGAAATCGAAAACTCCGTGTCCCACATTGCTTGTCGGCACTTGGCGGCCGATCGTGCTGGAAAATACACCGTAATCCGGAACGCATCGATCCAAGATCCGTCTATAAAAAATGAATTATAAATTACGTGGTTCTCGATGTGGTTTTCAATTAATGCAAAGTATTGTGACTTTCATGCAAAATCTAAACAGATTTCTCGATTGTGTTAGTAATTATCGTGATGTTGGAATTATTTTTTCTACATTTGGGTGGCGGTGTCCGGTCAAGATATCCTGGTGAGTAGGGTCTCATCCACGGTCATCCAACTTGGTTCTTAGGATGTCTTTATCGAATGGTCGGTCATATAGGGATTGTTTATCAAGGCCTTTGGCTCCGTTTCCTCACCGAAGTTTATCTATTTCAACAATTTCTCAATTTTGTAACCACCGTGTAGATGTAAAGATGTTCGTGAATAATATCGGTCTTTGTCTAGTACCGTGGCAAGCCATAATATGAGTATCGTTCCGTTCAGTATCATAGGAAATGAGAATCCATATTTATGTGTAGAGGGTTTCTGGGTTATCGGCCGGATAGTTATGCATAGAGCTGATTCATCCGTCATTGGGTGATTTATAGGTTACAAACAAGTTTATTTACGAGAGCCAGGTGGATGGCGGATACTGTATATCTTATTAACTATATAACTCTTTGAACTTTGTGCATTTTCTCCAAATGTTAAATCTGGTGGATAATTTGGTTTCAAACTAAAATCTATAAGTTGGTTATCCCATACAACTGTTGACAAAGTCTAAATAATTTTTATATTAAGTGCGAAAACTACAAATAAAAATAAGAGTTTAAATTAAATTTTACAAAAGGGATGCCTCATTGAAAACAAAAAGGCAGCATCGGAAAAAAATAATTAGAAAATTGTTGGGGTTATACAAATTACAAGAAAAAATATAAAATTTCAAAATTATAATAATGAATTAATATTAATTTAAAATTTGAAAAAATCAAAGATTGATATTTTTCCGGGGGGAAAGCAGTAACTGGTGACAAATTTGATTGTGGGGTCGAATAAAATTATATTAAATTGATCAGAAAGCTATAAAAGAGACAGGACGCAAAAACAAAGTTATTTATTAATTAAATTTAAGGCGAGCTTTATTATCAATCGATATCCAGTCGAATGTCAGTATAACCGGTTGCTAGGAATTAAGTCAAAAAATTACCACCCGACTCAGAAATGCTTTTATGGTTTCCTTAGAGATAATTAATGGGCGAGAAATTACTATAAAAGCAGAATAAAAGAGACGACAAGCGCCAGTTGGTCGAAGTGAATTTTTAAAAGTAAAAAGGGTACAGAAGAACGAGAAGGGATATTAAATGAAAGATAGAAATTATATTGTGTTTTGATTTTACTATTAATGACAATACCAATCGGGGCTTACTCTATTCTTCAATATTTGGATTTATTTGGAAATAAAGATTTAGTTGGGAATTGCTTTGTTATTTTGAATTTTGAAGACGAGGAGTAGGAGTGAGTTTCAATTCCATCTCAAAATTCCTTACAATTTCAGTAAAATGCATGATGTTTGGCCATAACAAAAGGCCTAGAGAATTTGTTTGAGTAAATCAGTTATATAGCACGAAAACCTAGCATCAAGTTAACTCAAATTTAATACATTATACCAACTAAACACAAAAAACATTTGAAAAAAGAAAATATATATAAAACGAAATAAACTAAAAATAAAATTAATTAATCCACAAAATTCACCAAGATCAGAAAGAATTTACATACAAATAACATAAGAACAAGAAATTTGACCGAAATTGACAATTTAAAAAAAATCCATAAACGGATGAAAAAATTGAATATGTTGGGCTTAAAGCCGAAATTAAAACAAAATAATAATTGTTTGTAAATTAAAACAAAATGTGGATATCGTGAAAATGGCTAGTGCACATACACTTGCATCGCAAGCAGATATTAATAAAAATAATAAACACCAAATAAAACAAAATAATATATAACAAAAATAATTAAAACAAAATTAATAAAATCAAAAGAAAGCCTACAGCAGCAGACAGAGACATATTCACCACATGAAAACCACCAAAACCTTGCAAAAGAAGGTTTAGAAAAGACATAGGTGGAAGTAGCGACCAAAAAATAAATAATTTTGAAGGTCAAAAAGAAAAATGACCAGAAAATAAAAACAAAATAAAAGTTCAAAAAATGTAAATGTTATATCAAAAAATAAGGAAAAATGAGTAAAAAATTATAAAAAATTTAAAAATTAATAAAATCATTAAAAAACCATCAAAATGGCTAAAAATCTTCTATTGGTCGCACATACACACAAGTCTCCTATATATACTCAATTTCATAAATTTTAATTCTAACTTAGACTTAAAAACTTTCAAATTTGAATTCGAAACTGAACGTAAGGATTTCATTGTATTGTTTACTTTATTTGTTATCGTAATATATTATTATATAAAATTTGTTTTTTGAATTTTTAAGTTAACTATGTTGTTCTGGATGGTCGTGGTATCTTTTGGTACCACTGTAAGTCCCTAAACTATTATCTATCATATGTATAGCAATTAGGAGGGCAGACTGGTGGTCCGGCTGGCGAGTTGACTTTCGCTATTTCTGGCTGCTGGTCGCTCTACTTCTAATCCATCGGCTGGCCGCGGCGAGTTCTGGTCAAAAGACACAAGTTTCCACCAGCAGAGCGTCGTTGTAAAACCCACGGCGACTGATGACAACGTCGGTCGAAGTGGGCAGGTAAAATCATTGGGAAGAGCGACATAAACTTAGGTATCTAGGAAGTGGTCGCCGAGGCCAATAAGAAAAAATATGTATTTTTTAAAGCTCGACGAGAAGTTTTCTAGTTATTAGTGGGCAGCTAGGGGTAGGATAATATAGAATAATGGGTTCGTGACATTATTTTTAGCTTAAATTTCATGGAGCTTAAAATTTTCGGTTAAGCTTGAGTTGATATGATTAGGAAAATCTGACCACAGGAGAGTAATGCAAGTATGGGTCATATAGGGGTTCGAATTTTTCGGTAAAATAGTTATACCCAAGTTTACCTGCAAAAACAGCAAACGTAATTTTCCTGAACATTAGCGAGCAAAACTGAACAGCCTTACTAGCCAAGTTCGAAACACACTAATAGAAGTCAATTGTAAGCCGTTGGGTTAAATAAAATACAAAAAGAAAATTATAAATAGAATTTAAATTTATTCGGCCAAATTAATATAATTCCGTCGCAATTGATTGAAGTAGGAGGATCATCGATGAATGATATGTTAATGTGACTGTCAATAAAAGTTAACCGGGCATCGTCAGTAGGATAGTTCTAAACCAAAGTCTATGATGTGTTTTAGTGTAAACAAATACCCACCACAGTAACCAAGGCGATACTCGACGCGGACTAAACGATTAATGAGTAAACCACAGAGAAATACATTCATTCACTTTCGCCTGCTATCGTTGCATAAATCCATACATACAATGAACATTCATCCACACAAATTACTTCCTGTCGATCTAATCAGATGTTTACACTCCAAAATTAAATAGGTGATTTCCGGTAATAGGCTTAATTACACAAGTTAAAGTTAATTACACTAAAGGTTCACCACTCATGATTTGAGATCAGGACTTATTTCTTCACACAGTGGGTAAAAGCCCATTCAATAACGGCACAACTGCTTCTTTAATGAAACTCCTCGATATGCTCATATTACTAGGCGGGTTACTTTAACTTTGATTGCTTATTCTCTTTCAATATTTTGTTGTCATTTCCAGTTTGTGTCATTGGTTTTTATATGTGTTTATTTGTTGATAATTTTCGGTATCTTTCACAAATGCTATGATGATCAACTTTTTCATTTTAAGACTGCCCTCATAATCAACTTCTTATCTTGAATGATAAGGAAATTCCATTCCCAAACTGTTTTGTTTTTCTCTTTTCTAATTGCACTTATTAATTAAGAATGGCATTGTCGTATTTCTTGGTTTAACTTTATTGATTTAGTATTTCTCTTCTTAATTTTCATTTCTTGTTCTCAATTTTTCTTGTCAAAGTTCCAGAACGACATATTCTCCAACTTGTACATTTCCCACAAATTATTTTATTTATTTCAATGATTAATTAATTTTATTGTTTATGTATTCACAACACTATTACAAAAGTTAACATTGTAATGAAACCTATCTTACCTCCACTCGTTATTTGAATACCCTTATTAATTGAAGTAAATGCCCAATTATTTAAAAAAAAATTGTTTAGTTAAGGATATGGCTTACTATGTTCAGCCAAAAGTGCCACTATTTTTATACCTCTATAATAGGTATTCTAAAAGCAATAGTGGTCGAAAAGAATTTTGCGAGTGTTGTTACTGTTTATTTGCTTCTGACACCAGTATATTAAGGTCTTAATATTCTATGTATGTAGAAAGTATGTAAGGTCCCAGCGGAGTCAGTGTAAAAGAACTGTCTCTGGACTGTCTGGAGTGATTGGTATATTGATTTATTTTAACTATTAACTGCAATAAGAAACAAAAAATAAAATATTTCTTCTTTATTCTTTATTGAAGGATGTACGTTATTTCTTTTGGAAAAGTCGACTTTAGATCATTCTTCTTTATTGGACATAAAAGATTGTTTTATCCTTTGTTGTTTTGGTTTTTGTTTTAAAGAAACGCGGTATTTGAGGATAGTTTGGCTTTGGTAATACTTTAATTTGAGTTCGCAATCGTTGAATCCTTACTTTTTGTTCGAAAAAATGCTTGTTTCTTGATTGATTGTTTGTCTGTTTAATATTTTTCCATCAATATTTTCTATTTCGTATTTTTTACATTTCTAACCTATAGTAATTTAATTATAATAGGGGTATTGATATTTTTATATTTCAATTTAAGAAAATAAAAACAATAAAAAAAATAAATAAATAAGATACAGCGTGTGGAACACTGAGCGGGGGAATCACTACAATACACAATAAAAATAATTATTAAGCCCATTACAGTAACAATGGCAATATCTGATTTTTACCTTTTTAGCATTGTGGGGCCTCTGGTTGGAGTGACCTTGACCCCACACGTAATAATAAATTTTTCTTGCCCCCAATGGCTACACGTCGCTAGGGAACGTTGGAAATGTAACCATTGGTTTTTGAGGTCGCCAAAGGTGAGCGCTACGAAAGAACTACTCTGGCCCGACCTCAAAGCGGGTTCAACGCACTACCGATAGAAGGTCTGCGTGTGCTTTACTTATACTCGTCCCATCTGCATACCTCAGTTGGTCTTGTCACGTAAGATAATTTCCTTTTAGTTTATACTTACACTATCTAACTCTCGACATTATAAATCTTAACTGAGATCAACAATTTAATCAACACAAATTTATTTAGAAATAACAAGAGAATAATGTCATAACCTGCTGGTTGAGCGGCTCGACGTTTGGCACGCTCGTTTCGACCCGGTCGATGTCGGGCGGTTTACTTGCAGGTGTAAAGTTTGAGGTGGCTTCTTTGTAGGCCAATTTGGCTGGAGCAAAACCCAGCGGGTAAGTCACTGCATTGCCTTCCTGGCATGCAGACAAAGCCACTTCCAACCCTCGGATTTGGGTCTTCTGATTTTGATTTAATTGCTTTTCTTCGGCCCAACCCCGTTGGGCTGCCGTCATATTTTGGTATAGAACCTTTACTTTCTTTGGCTCCACCCAACTAGATTTGATACGCTGGATTTCCGTCGTCAGTTGCACAATCTGCTGGTGAAATTCTCGATTTAATTTTTGGGCTTTGGCCAATTCTTCTTGTAGGATTTTGTGGGATTCCATATCTAAAAAAACGTAATAAATCGTTAAACTCTCCTTCAATATAAGGGTCTTCTCATTAGTTCCTAGCTTTAAATTACAAACAAAACCGATTTTTAAATGTACTATAATCTCATTTATCGATCCTTATGAGCAACAAATTCGAATGAAAAACAAAAGAAACATTAACATGAAGTCTAATTTTTATTTACAATTTATGCCTGTTAGTTATATTTCCTCAGAGCCAATCATTTTACCGAAGGTACGGATCTAATTTGCCGACTTCCTTTACCTACATTGTTCTAAGACTATAGGCTGCTCACCTAGAAGACCTGCTGCGGATATCGGTACGGTTTGAAACGAAATTTATAACTGCTCCCTCAGATTTTCAAGGGTCATCAGCGTTGCTTCGGACATCACGTCTCTGAATACCCTCGGAACCTCACGAGCATAGGAGTGTTCCGGGTCCTGGTGGGGACGTCTGTCTGCATCCCTAATCTCGCTGGACAGCATCCTTCGTGGGACCACCACGTTCATGGCTTCTGTTTCTCCTACTAGGTTCGGGTCATCGAGATTGTAGGATACATTGTACGGAGGGGCGTACCCATCCGTACTTGGAATAGCTCCGGTTGCTATGGCCCTGTTGATTTCAGTTAGATATCGTCTGGCTCGGTCTACTTGTCGGTTGATTTGGCGTTGGTGTTCCTCCAAACGCGCCAATAAGAATTCCGCTTGCCCTCGAATTTCTCGGGCTGGATTGCGGCCAGGCTCTCTTTTGATAGCCACAAAAGAGAGCTCTACTTCCTCATCCTCTCTGTGCGTGCCCACGCGGGATTCCCTTAATGGCGAGACTGAGAATCCTGCGTCCCATAGGGCCTGTCGACTTCTTGCGGCTGATCGTGCAGGAAATCGCTCGGTGACGCGGGACGCGTCTATCCAAGAATGATCTGCAAAAGGTTAATCGTTAGGTTATTTAATAATTCATATATATATACGCCTTTTTTTACGATCATTTACTACAAATTTAGTTCATGAGTGGCGATTGTATGTGCTAGTAGTTAAATGTTTATAAGATGGTGAACTAAGTACGTGTGATTGTTGGATTCTCGGACGAGTAATTGCACGAATGTTCATCTCACGGGTAAACTATTTCCTATTCGTCGTATTTTAGAAAATATTCATTTGCCTTAATTGCGTCATTTATCGTACCTACTCGACTTAGTCGGCTATTCCTAGTCTTCATAGAGACGCTTCAGAACTTCTGAAGGTTTTGCCACTATCTGCTAATTTCTTACGGTGTCGCTGTGGTACTCGGCATGTTCGCTGTTACTCGATATCGGAAAAACGCTCGTTGTCAGAGTTATTTGGACTCTTGCGGTAATCTTGGTCGTCCGTAATGGGATGTGATATTATCAGTGTTGTAGTCGGTAGCCTTCAATTAATGTTCTATGCTAGTCATCCAACGAGTACGCTATTCCACTTCTGATTGAACTAATTTCTGGGCATTCGTCAGGCGTACGAGCCAAGAGATGAACCTTTAAACTGATCAATTAATAGAAATAACTCCATAACATAATTAGTAATTTTATTTAAGGTGTCAACAAAATTTTTGAGATCCTACGGAGCATCTAATGAGATAATGCTGCATTTACAGGTCGCGAATTTTCTCCAGAAATCAAGTGAAATTTGGTCAGTTCTATCTTCTCCGATGGCACTCGCGTGAAGGTATAAATTAAATAGATCTAATGATATAAGTAAGACGCTTACCATCTTCTGGCGTGTATCGCTTCTTTTCCATTGTAATATTAGGTTCTCCTCGAAACTCGCTGTCTCCTCCATTTCTCTGCCATTTATCTAGTGGGTTCATAGTAGTTTAATTCAATCATACATTAAATGAATTCATTACTGCATCCGAATTTATATTACACTCCAGGGATGTGCCACGTAGTCATATTTTCGATTTAATTATTTCCACGTCCGTTCAATTATTCTCGACAATCATGATTAATGTCACATTTCTTAATATTTCAATTAATTTTTCCACGCTTCTTTTCTTGTCCAGTTCGTTTCTTGTCATGCCTTAATTGATTTTTCGCTTCTCCCCTAGTGGGTGTTTACATGAATGTCGTCGACATTCAACGAGTGGTGTGCATTGGGAATTTGTCGGGACGACTTTCTGTTTAATCTATGTGGGAGTACGTCAACATTTATTTTTAGTCTGATTTTAATTCTCATACGTCGTCGGACGAAGTTAGCTAAATGATAACTTTTTATTTCCTTTATTTTAATTAGATTTGCACTTCAGTTATAGCTATCTCAGGAATACTCAACCTACAGAAGGCACGAATCCAGTTTCTTGTCGGCAAATTGGCCAATCTCAATTAGCTGGTGTGAAAGTTTCATCCTCAAATGATTGCCTACTCCATTGATGTTTACATAAATATAGGATCTATTCATTATTTAGTGGATCTAGCTAATGTCCTAATGAAGATATTATTGGTTATTACCGAGAAGATTAATTTCGAAAAAATTCGCGGGACTTATCATCCTATATCCTGCCTATTTTATGGTCCTCGTCGACCTGTAAACCATTGTGATTTTTCAGATGATTTAATTAATCACGTGTTATGGTATTACTTATGTTTTTAATAACTCTTTTATGAATGTGTTTTTCGTCGTGGTTTTAATTTAGTTAAATATTATGGTTGTTTCGTTTGCGTTTAATTGACGTTACATTAATTTAGCATTGCTATTTACTATTTCTAATGCGATCATTTAAGTCTATATTTTTCGGGGATTTTATCGAGACCTACCTTAAATTGTTTCCTCTCTTATTACGTTTATTTTGCTTCATTTAATTATTCCCAGTATTTAATCCTACTATCACGATTGTCTAATATTCGTATACGATTATAGTAGAGGGAGTTTAGCTTTATCAATTCTATTATACATTCTGCCATTAAAGTTGTGGTGAGGGAGCTTATTGCTTATTATTTCATTTTTAAGTACTCTTTCGTGGATATAACAATGACCTTTTTGGTTCGTGGGTTTTTCTAATTACAAATCGTGACTTTAAGCGTTGTTTTCGATTAATCCAGATTTTTATAAAAACGTGACTATAGCAGTAAAATTCATGATCTTTATTTTACTATGCTTGATTTTGTTATTTGATTAAGAATCGAGGTCATCGATATGAAATTTATGATCCTTACTTTTATGTCTACTATTATTATTTGATTAAAATTGAGGTTATAGTAATGGTTTTACGATCTTTATTCTATCATGATTTTATTCCTTGATTAAGATTGAGGCTATATCAATACTATTCATGATTTTTTCATTATTATAATTTTTTATTATTTTAATAAAATTTGAGACGATAGCAATGATTTATGACGCCCCTTCCAGTCATTCCCTTTTAATTGATCTTAAGACTAAATATATTGATATTAGAACGTTACGAGTGTCCACTGGACTACTTGGTGTGGTGATTTTGAGCCGATGGTCAATTTGGATTTTAGGTCGAATTTCAGGAAATGGGATGCGGAGGGGTAGCCAAAAGACCACCTCACCACTTCCCGATTTCCCATATAACGGACAATATTGACGTTCCAGCTACTGCGTTCTCACGCCGTAGCCTTCACGGGCACAAACTATTGGCGGACTTACACCGCACTTACACAGTTTAATTGGAGTGTGTAGATTCTATTGACTTGCGGTGATGTGTCGGCTGTGGGCCGGAAAAAATTTCGACATGAGTTTTTCTAAATCAAGCATTTATTGAAATGTAACTGGCATAAATACAGATTCATAGTTGGCATACGTGGTTTGACACAATACATACACAAACCTTTCCCCACGCGGACGCATCAAACAGAGCTCATATTAGGTTGTCTGGGCGCGACGTGGAGAAAGTTTCCGAACATTTCTTCACACACATTAAAGTGCTGGTTAATGAAATCTACTTCAAGTTTTCAAGACGAGTAAAACTGAGTGTTTTGTTAAAACGAGTATTCGTTAAAACGAGTGAGTTTGTGTTGTTTTATGTGAAAATGAATCGGTATATATACCTGTTGTACGACCCTAACCTTGTGTGTTAGTTTTGATTTAATAAAAAAAAATTTGACCTTGTGATTTTCTAGTATAATCTTTTCTTAATTTTATTATTTTTGTAATTTTATTTGACAATTTTCTTTTTAATTTTTTAAATGAATTGTTTCCAATTCAAATTTTTTTAATTTTTGTTCCATTTTCATGGATTCTCGCATTTTTTGGTAAATTGTCAAATTTCGGTCAAATTTTCATGTTCTCATGTTATTTTTATGTTTATTTCGTGCGGATCTTGGTGCACTTTGTTATTATTTTAATTTATTTTTGTGTTTTATAATTTTATATTTAATTGCTTTCTTTCTTATATTTTAGCAGGGTTAGTTGATGTTTTATGGGTCTGATTTTAAATCTGCATGTTGTATTTGCGTGTGTATTACCGATTCATTTAAACGATTCTCAAGGCCGTTTCTGTTCTGGTCCAACAGCATCATTTCGATATTCTAAGTGAAATTTCTTTTTCAACACCTGCCTGGTTAGTATAAAAATCAACTCCCGGTTTAACTAAAGCAAATTTTCCATTGTGAGCACGTAATCCAACTTGAGGATAAATGATTTCTTAAATAAAAGTTTGACCTTTGCCAAAAACTTTTGTTCTTGGATTTCACAGTTTCCATTGAATCAATAAGTGTTAAATATTTTCCCTCGTCGTCTTTGAGAATGAAACCAGAATTTGAACCACATCGAAATTAAAGACTATGCTAACTATTTTCCGCAATTTAATCAGACATGATCCCCACGTCAGTTCAATATAAATGAATCCTGACATGCGAAAAAATTCTGACATGTCAAATTTTTCTCTTAATATTGTATGGAATTCTCTAATTTATAATATAAAAAATGAATAATAATTAACCTCATACCTATAGACACAAGCGCCAAATGTAAATCTTGAGAAATTGAATTTATAGTCATAAATCACAAAACTAACCAATAAGACTTGGGACATTAGAGAGGATCTTATACTATTGAATAGTATAGAAATTTATTTCGCTCCGTTAGGGTTACTTCAATAATTCCTTGATGTACTTTTCTTAGACCAACTGGACAAATTCTTTCGCTAACAGATCTCTTTTTATACTGTTCTCCCGAAAACATTTTAGCCGTTAATCAACAGTTGTTGCATAACGGAAGAAAAATAGACCAATTATAAAAAACAAATATTACAAAACAAATGAAAACAAATTTCGTTTGAATATCTACATCGAAAAATACACAATCTTCGAATGCAATGATTGTAAAGGAAGAATATGAACTGTTAATTAATTTTAATTAGTTTATTTTCTCTTATAAACCCCCCCCCCCCGAGGACCCCTCACTAAATAATAATTATTATATTTGAGCTTGTCTTTAGATTTGACGTTCAGCGATAACCGTTTCCCTTGATCAATATTAATTTTCAAATTTTATAAATTTTTTATTTTTAACGTTTTTTGTTCATTTTCGATTTCCATGCCCTCATTTCAATTAATTAATTTTATTTATAACCTAACAACAGTAAAAGTCTAAGTGATAACAGTGATGATGATGATGATGATGATGATAATAATAATAATAATAATAATAATAATAATAATAATAATAATAATAATAATATTAATAATAATAATAATAATAATAATAATAATAATAATTTTTAACCGTTGAAATTTATTCAAAATAATTAAGTTATGATTCAACTAGAGTAGCGCAAAATAAACTTTGATGTAAACAGAAATTTAAACTTTGGTCCCCCTAAAAATCTCACTCAATTCTAGGAACTTTCGATTCACAAATTCACTGGTTTCTATCTGAGATTCCACTGCTAATGCATTTGCAAGAACAGTTGTCAAAAATTGTCTGAAATGATTCTTTGGTTGGTTGAAAAATAGAGGCTTTTCATTTAGTGAGATGATATTTCTTGACCTTCTCTATCTTGTTAATAACACTGTGCTGAACTATGGTAGTAAAGCTAGATTTTGCCCAGGTGTGAATTAAATTCGTTAATATCTAGTTCAGGCTGTATTTGTGATGAAGGTTCGTCCGATAGATTTCGATAAAACAAAAAACACCTAAATACTTCTTCTTGACCATGAAACTGATTTATAGAAAGTACATTTATCTGACCAAATATTTCATGTCGATAACTGGATCTAGTTGAATTTAAGCCAACAATTAAATAAAAATAATAAAGTATTTAAGTAATTACAAATATACCATAAAATTATACCTATATTTTAATTTCTATTCTCCAGAAATACAGGCGAATAATCAAATAAGCGTTGTATGAGACAATGATACAGTAAAAAACACATTTAAATGAACTACAATTTCTTATTTTTATGAAACAAATATCATTATAAAATTAGTCATTTTGCATTGCGTCACGAGTTGATTTAGGCCCTGTAAAATAAGTTTACAAAGATCAAGAAATATTAACTAGAAAAGAAATTGACAAATTTGTCAAATACATGAAAAATTACTTTGATGCTTTTAAAATTTTAAAATTCTAGAACTGCTTCAAGAACAGGCTTTGATGAATTTTATTAATGAGATAAAAAAAGGTCAGTACCAACATTTTATATTTTATTCAGCTAAAATAAAAATGTAAATAGTTATTAATATACCAATATTTTATGTGGTCTGATCAAATTTGGGTGACCTAAACATCTTTCTAAAACACTTTTAATGATTATACTATTACTTGTATGGGTGATTGGCAACTGTTCTCATTAGAGACGGTATAGGTTGTGAAAATCGATCCGTTCTACTATGCGTGTGTATTGGTGGGTTTCTGGGTTTTGATATTTTGAAACTATATGGTTGTTACCCAGACAACCCCATACAAATATTTCCTTTGCTTACCACTCGGCACCCGTTGCTAAGCAACGTTGGAACTGTGTTCGAGTGGGTAGATCGTCCGCAAAAAGTGAGCGCTATTGCTAATGCTATAATTGATCGAACGATCCATGGGTCCAACGAGCTGCCGATAGAAGGCCTGTGCTCGATTTCGATTCTTAGGTCCCATTATTCTCCTATCTCTTTCAAATGTTAACTTATACTCTCATATCATCTATCTTTATGTCCATTCGCTTGGTCCTTCTCATTATTGTCCATGTTGATGATATTTTATGGTCTGTAAACCCTTGGTTATGTTAAGTAAACACAGTACATCTCTTACCCTTATCCCTATTATAACTACAATGTTCCCTAATATTATTACTAGTGTTGGGCCAGAACGTAAACGGCCTTGAGGAATGTTTGAATGGATCAGTAACACACACGCAAATATAACATGCAAATTTAAATAAACCTATTAAACACCAATTAAACCCTATCAAATATGAGAAAAAGAGAGAATTAAAAATAAAATAATAAACATAAAAATAAATTAAAATAATAACAAAACGCACCAAGATTCGCACGATACCAACACAAACATAACAAGAAAACACAACAAATTCGACGAAATTGAAAAATTAATAAAAGTTCATGAAAATGAAACTTAAATCAAAAAATTTGAACTAGTAATAATTCAATAAAAATTCTAAATGAAAAATTATTAAAATAAATCAAAAAAATAATAAAATTAAAGAATAGAATTCACTAGAAAATAACAAGGTCGAATTTTGTTTTACTGCATCAAATTTAACATGCGAGGTTAGGGACAGAAAATAGGTATAAATACTGATCCATTTTCACATTAAAGTTAACCAAAAACAATTTTTAGAACCATTTTAACACCATTTTTGAAATCGTTTAAAACCAATTTCAAATTTTATTTTTAGGTGAGAAATGTCTATTTTGGAGCCCTCTCTCCACGTCACATCCTTGCAACCTCGGTAGAGCTCTGCTTGGATGTCGGCGTGGGGGGAGAGGTAATTTTATTTTTATGAAATATTATGCCATTTTTATTTTTTATGGATTGACATTGGATGATAATTATGTTTATTTGTTTATAATTAATAAATATTATTAATATTAATAAATTGTTGTTATATATTTAAATAAACTAAAACTAATTCTGTCGAAATTTTTCCGGCCCACAGCCAACACATAACGCAAGAAAGCAAAATCTACATAGTACAGATTTGTGTAAGAGCGTGGAAAATCGCCAATGATATGTACCCGTGAAGACTCAGCGTGCGGAACGCAGGGGTCGTAACGTCAATATTATCCCTATAGCTGAAACGAGAAATAAGGAAGGAGTCTCTGGCTGCTTCCTCGTTTCTCATTTCTGTAAAATCGACCTAAATTTATATTACATACGGCTCAAAATCATCACACCGAGTAGTCCAGTGGGCACTCAGTAAATATAATATGAATACAATATGCGCCTAAGGCCTATTAAAGGGAAAGGGTACGGGAATAAATTAAACTGAAGTCGTCGATATAGCTCATTTGGATTAGTATTTCGAAATAAATTAGATAAAAATTGTTTTGGTATAATTAAATTGAATTTACCCTTCGAGATAAATTAGTAGAAATTATTAAATAAATAATTCATGGATTCAAATCAAGTAAATTATAGATTAAAGGTAACATAGCTATTGATTAAAAACAAAATAATCCCCCGATTCAATATAAAGTAATTCATTGTCTAAAAGTAAGGTAACTATTGATAAAAATTAAGTAATTCGTTGATTCAATTATTGTAATTCAATTTAATAACATCAAAGTAATTATTGAGTAAAATTAACGAAATCCATTGATTTAAAACAAAACTTTCCCTAAAAATAATTTATTGATTGAAGCTAAATTAATATAAAATGAAGAATGTAAGGATAGTGTTGGACACACAGGAGTAAAAAAGGAAAATTTTCCAATAGCTCACTCGTTCTACCGCTGAGATTCTCATCATGAAGAGTTAGGGGAAACCTCCTGATGCGCCGCATGATTTTAATAACCACCATGTACCCGTGATCGAGATCACGTTGGTAACGTACATAATGGCCGAATGCCATTCGAGCAGGTGAGCGCCATTTCTAGCACTACTCCTCGAAGGACCTTCGTCTTTCCCGAGTTGTTGCTGCCGATAGAAGGGCTTACGCTTTTCTTCCCTGACTTTCGATTCGTGACAACCCTTGGAGAGAAGTTTATGGATGATGATCTAACCCTACTGCGGGTACGCCATAGTTCAACCCTTCTATCACCGCTACACCATTCATAAACTGATTCATTTAACCAAGCTCAACACAAAATTCAAGAAACGAAAGGTAAATGTTGTATTTAATGACCATCAAATTATTTTCAACTAATGAAACAAAATCGAATCGAAAATTTGTCCAGCCGAGCGTTTCGAGCTTCTTTAATCATCTTCGTCCATGTCGGTGGGAAAATGTTTTCGTTTCCTTGGTCTATATGGCGGAGGATCTAAGAATTGAGCCTCTTCTCGTCTGGTTGAGGGACCTGCGATTTCTTGTGCCAGACTAGAGTTAGGCACTTCGCCCGTAAGAATGGCGATATCCTCCACTTCGAGCCCAAGTTCATCGAGGATGTGGGTGACCGGGAAAGACTCCGGATCCTCGTCAATTAAATTAATATGAATCGACCGAGCGGGTGATCGGATTATTAGGTCAGGGGCGTATAGAATATCCGGGTCGAATTCCGGGAATTCAAACTCCTGATAAGGTGGAGGCGGATCGTTGGTTGGATTGGGGATCTCCGTAGGGTCCACTCCAGTGAGGACCTCTTCCACTCGTCGGCGCCGCTCGCGGCGACGCCGATTTCTATTCGGTCGCCGGCGGGTCCGTGCGTTAGCAGCACTCCTTGTGTCCCCAGCAGGTGGTTGAGGGACAACGGGCTCGACAGACGGGCTGAGAATTTCAGGGATTTGGTTCCTGGGGATTGAGGACGAAGGCAATTCGTTGGAGACAGGCAGGTGAGAAGCCGGTATTATTTCCAATTCCCTGGCTCGGATACTTGCCGGGACACAAGCTTGGAGCTCGGTATCGGTAAACGCGCGGCGGAGTGCAGTTGATTGCTCTTTGATGAGCAGCCGCTGAGCGCGGGATTCGGTGACCAGCTCGTCTCGCGCTCGAGTGAGCCGCTCGATTCTTTGTCGCAGCACTTTGACGACATCGGGCGGAGCCCACGTGCCTTTTATTCGTGCATATTTGGTTTGGAGGGCTTCGTGCCTTTGTTTTAACTCTTCATACTGGTGGCGGACAGCCACGATCGACGGGGGAAGTCGGGGTATTCTCGGCAATCTATCCACTCTGGTTTCATTATCGTGATTCTGCATTCTAAAAGGAAAACAAAGGAAAATAAAAGGGAGTTTCCTGAGAGGTGGAGTGGTGACAGAAATACGGGAACATTGGCGGGAAACGGGGTGGCAGTTTTATGGCTGACTCCTTATTTTTTTTTTTTTATTCCCCTTTTAGATTCATCGCGATTTAACCGTTTATCATTATTGGGTAACACTACGGTATCTTTGGGCATACCACGAGAGGTCGAGCGCTAATTTTTACCGAGTTGACTAACCCGAATTTATCTCATTTATGGTAAAGTGATTGAACATTTTATTTAATTACTTTGCGATTGGATTCATTTACTTTATCACGAAATGGGGCCCTTTTACGAGTGGATCGAATCTTGGCTGTTACGGCATGCCTTCCTCAATAATTATCTCCAGACTAAATGTCATTGTTGTCAGTTAGTCCCTAATTATTATTATACTCACTATTGGTGTCATAGGTATTTCATTCACTTCGTTTATTATAGTTATCTCGCTTAGGGAATATTTATTATTGTTAGATTTTTGGTGATTCGTTTTATTCTACCTCTAGTATTATGTCCATGGAATTTGTTGTGACTACTAATACCATTTATATTGATTCACTTTATTATATTTATTATTTTTACTATACTCGTGCAATTATCACGCTTTACTACCTTTATTACACTTTATTTATTTTGTTTATCGATTTATTATGTTCGCTATATTTAGTGTTACTACTCCCACCATTATATTCGTGTCGTCTACGGCAGTGGTTGCTATTGTTACATCTGTGGTTCATCGGAAAATGTCACAAAGTCGTCATGCTCTGTTGGTCTGCTACCATTCTATCTCGACTTTAGTTTGAATTTATTTGTATATTGTGTTGCACTAGATCATTTCCCAAATATCACCTATGCATTCAGGCATATCTATTGTCTATTTGTGCAAATTTATTGATTTTCAATTTAAATGTTTTGGGGTCTCATGCTGTCATTATTTCACAATTCGATTTGGTCGGGTAGGAATTTTAGCGTTTTGTTGTTCGTGCTAACACCTCCGTAACTCAATTTCCTTTAGTTTGCTTAATTTGACGGGTTTACGAGGTTACTTTATACGGAGATCTTATGATTACGATGTTTATTTATCGACTATTCCTCCGCTTACCCCTGCTACCCATTTCTTATTGAGATGTCCAAAAAAATGACCCGTATGATCCAGTCCTGATCATGCCTAAATCCCCCTTTCTCTCTACTGTCGCATCTTCCCTGATTTTATTCCAACTCGTTCCGGCCACATATTTCAGAAGCCGCCCCCGAGTATACAACGGCGCCCTGCGTAGCGGTCCTGTGCATTATCACCAGAACCGACTGCGGACTGCCGAGGGGTCCACGAGGCATGACCCGCGAGCCCAACTAAGGGTTTTCACCCACTAGTTAGCCCGAGATCCGTCCCATGGACCAGCTATTACTATACAATATATATAGGAATTTAAGGGTTGGACAATAAATATAAATATAATTTTATTGGCATGAAAGTGAATGAGACATTACAAAACAAAAATTTCTGATTAAAACATATAAAATTAGGACAAGGTATATAATAAAAACAAAGAAAGATTCCTTACGTCTAAAGAGTTTTCTAATTGTTCAAAATTTGCATACAAGTTTCAACGGTTTTTAAAGGTTAAAAATTATGAAATTCATCACTGTATTTATACTATTTGCATGCATGTGTGCGACCAATAGGCGATTTTTCGCCATTTTTAGGGCTTTTTAATTATTTTATTACTTAAAGTTTATTTTTATTATTTTTTGTATATTTTTCTTTATTTTTTAATATATAATTCAGTTTATGTTCGAATTTTATTATTACTGTTATTTTTTGATAATATTATTTTTGCCCTTTTTTATTTGTTTTTCTGGTCGCCACTTCTGCCTATGTTTTTTCTAAACCTTATTTTGCAAGGTTTTGGCAGTTTATTTTATTTTTTATATGTTTCCTTCTGCAGCTGTCTTGCTTTTTTCCTGATTTTTATTAATTATTTGTTTTATTTAGTTTTGTTATATATTTATTTTGTTTTAATTAATATGTTTTTCCATTAATTTTTAATATCTTGGTGCGGTGCATGTTTATGTGCAGTGATTCCTTCCACAACTTTTTCACTTTTATTTTTGTTTAGATTGTGGCTCTGAGCCCAACAAACCACTCCCGGGGCCATTTAAATTGCGCCCCGCAATTTTCATATAACACATTCGTATACAAATACGGTTACTTTTATACATTGACTAATTTACAAGAAAATTGAAGGATGAAATGGCAATTTATAAGAGTCAAGCAGACATCACTTAAGGTGATGGGATTTTATACATAAGTCAATATGATTAGTCAGTTTTTATTTACAATTTACGCATGATAGGATAGTCGTTTCGTTATTGTCAGGTTCGATATCGGTGACTTGGACCTGGGATGTTGTCCAGTTGGATTGGTTTGGGTTGTGACTCGATTGCTTGCATTTGGTTGTTGATTGCTGAATCATTTTGGTATGTGGAGTTAGGGGTTTTATGAAACGGATTGTTTGAGTGATTCGATCTCTTCTTCTTTGATTTCTATTTGCTGGAGATTTTTGGTATGATTTTGCTATTTGGGTGATTTGACAGATTGCTGCGACGATGATGATAACGATCTGGGTGATTCCCAAACAGAGGATTGTGATTTCGAATTTGTTTGTTTTCTCGTTGTTCGAAATTGAGGGAGGAGGGGATATTGTTGTTTGTAGGAGGATATTTTCGAGGTGTGAGAGCTGGTTGATCTTCTGTTGTAGGTGGAGGTTGAGATTTTTACACGAGGGTTTTTGAAGGAAGTATTTTCGTATTCGGGTGAGTTCTGTTCTGATGGTTTGGGTGATTTCGATAGCTTCTTGGTTTTTCTGAAGATTTGGGTTTGATTTGTTGATAGAGACAACGATTAAGAGTAGGCAGATTTGTGGATATAGCTCCATTTTCTATTTATACGACTTTCAACTTTTGCTTATTTACATTTGTACACGTTTTCGTACTATTTTATTCGGGGTTTAATTCGTCGTGACTACTCAAGGTTGGGCTGCTCATTAGCATCAATTCGGCCCTCATTAGTCTGCCTCTCATTTCAGGGATAAGGGTGATTATTTTATCTTTTTCGTCTATGGCACTTCTTTGGCTCTCGTTTGTTTCTTTTAATATTCGTATTTGTTGTTTGTATTGCAACCCGTTTTCGTATTGTTTTCTCGCGTATTTCTCGAGTTTCTTATAGGCTTGATTTAGTCTTTTTGTTCTTTGATATTTCTTCTGCATTTTCTTTGCTTGATTTTTCCAATGGTCCTCTAGCACATGTCTTGACCATTTTGCCGCTAACTCGTCTTTTAGTTCATTTACTCTCTCTTCCCAACCTTTATTTAATTCAATTTTTTGTTTTAACCATTCATTTTCCTCTTCTACTTCTTCTCTTTGCCTTTTTAGTTCTTCACACTCTCTTTTTAGTACTTTTATCAGATTTCGTGACTGGAACCATTGATTGGTTATACAGTCTATCTCCTGTATTTGTTGTTCCATCGCTGTCTTTATATTTTTTATCATCTCTTCCTGTTCATTCCCTTCTCCTTCCACTACCTCCTCGGTCTTACATATTATTGGTAGTGGATACTCGTTCTCCACTTCAATCTTTATAGGTTTGATGCTTACGTTGTAAGTGGTCTCGCCGGACTCTCCTTCATTTGTTGTTGAATTATTCTGGTTATTCATTTTCTACAATTTTTGTACATTAATTTTTGTTATTTTGGTTTCTTTTTATTTTTTATGGTTTTTTCATTTTTTATTCTTTTTATGGGTTTTTATTTGGCTTTTTTATTTTTTATTTTTATTTTTACATCGAGGTTTATTTACATTTTCTATACTTTTTACAATCTTTTCTTCCACTCTTCCTATACCCAGGTGCCCCAAACTTCCACAAACCCTTCATCTATCGTGGTTTCTTGTGGTTGTTCGAGTGGTTCACCTATATTTGTATTTACAATTGGCATTGGCACCATAGGTATAAGCGAGGTCCAAATCATGGGTGGGATGTTTAACATCTCATTTATTCTTTCTCGTAATCCTTGTGAGGTGTTCATCTCCCCGTCCAGCATATATGATAGCTGGTTTACCTCTTCAATGAGATCTTCTATTTCTCTTTCCATTATCGAGGTGTCCCTTTGGGTTGTCATTCCCTCTATTTCTGCTTGTAGCTCCCTCACTTTTGCGTCAAATACTTCTTTTTCGCATCCTCTGAGTGCCTTCTGTCGATGGATTGCGAGGTCTCTTTGCTCGCACATTTTCTTATATTTCTCTATTTCCTGCTCTGCGCACTCTAGTCTGCTTTTTCCTATCTCTACCTGTAGGTCGCTCTGTTCTTTACCTTCGGTCAGTTTTCGCATTTGATCCTGTATCCTTGTTAACTGATTCACTTTCACCGTCGTGAATTTTCTAAGGTTCTCTTCTCTTTTTTCTTGTAGTCTTAATCGAGCTTGTAAATTTTCTGTTTCCACTTTTTGCTCTTCGAGCTGTTCCCACATTTGCAGATTATCGAGAGGTACACGCTTTTCGGGGAATTCTTTCAGCTCCTTCATTGCCGCTTGGTATTTCTGTTTCCAAGTTTTGGCTTCTTTCAATACTCCATTTGTTTTCCTTTCGCTTGCACTTATCACTTTTGTCCATTCAGCTGTTTGTGCGGTTTGTTCTTTTTTGGTCCGTTCTAACTCCTCTCTTACTTTGATTTGCATTTTCCCGATTTGTTCGATTTGGGCCTCTAGTTCTTTATTTCTTCTGCCGGCTCCTTCAGTTCTACATTGGTTAAACGTTGCTCTTGCTAACTGGCTTAGATATTTTGCCCGCATTTTTTCTAGTTCTTCTACTTTCTTTATCAATTTTTTGTTCAGTTTTTCCACTTCTTCTTCCAACCGACTGCTTCTTAGGCTAGCTAGCTCCAGCATTGCCTTCCCAAACCTTACTTCCAATTTTGATTCTCCATTTCTTACTTGGAGTTCTTTCTTCTCCTGGGTTGATTTGTCTAACACTCTTTGTTGATGCGCTGTGTTGATTACTTCTCTGTAATATTTTAATTTCACCTCCTTCGCTTTCTCTTTTAACTCCGTTATGTTTTTGTTTAGCAGCTCTAACATAACTCTCCCATGTTTCATTTTCGTTTCTTGCTCTTCGACTTGTTTTTGGAGTTTTCCCATCTCGGCTTTGTGGGTTTCTTCTAATTGTTGTGACGCATACTTTCTCTTTTCCTCTCGTATATCTTGTTCTATCTTTCTTTTTATCAATTTCTCGAATTCTTCTATCCCTTCCTCGTATATTTCTCTGACTCTATTCATTATGTTGTTACTTTGTTTCATAATTAGTTCGTTTTCGTGTCCATGCTGTAATTGCTGCCACATTCTTGCACACTTTCCTGTTTCCGTTTTTATTTTATTCATTATTTCCCTCTCGTTACTTTTAACAAAAATTGCTTTTTGGTTCTCGTCACCCATGATTTGCATCATCTTTGTTACTGGTAGATGGTTTACTATCTCGATCGTTATTTCTTTGTTATTCATTTTCCTACAAGTAATATTTACAATTAAGGTTTGTTATTTGCGGTAGTTATTATTTTCTCAGTTTACGCGCAACTAATTTTGGTTTTATGGCACTACTTTTACATTATTTATACATAGGCATATATTTATTTTTATTTACACTTTACATCTTCCTTTTTTTTCTTACTCTGTCCTTCCCGCTCCTTCTCTCTCTACTGACCACTTTACGAATAATGTGTCCCCTTCTAGGTATTCCCACATCACATTTTGTTTCATCATCCTTGATGACCCTACTGCTACACCTACATCTGCTGTTGGCTTGTTGTAGCAGGGCGTTCCATCTGGTTTGAACCTCTCTACATGTGCATCCTTTGCTGACATTATTGTGAAGGCCATTTTATTGCTGAACGGCCATGATTGTAATTCGTCCCATTCTCCTTTTACTAGTACAAAAAATACAGATACGTGGGTATCTTTCCCGGTTCCATCTCCATTTGGGTATACCCTCATTCTCAGTTTGTATCCGTTTTTCCATGAATAAAATGGTGGGCTGGTTATGGATACTTCTGTTCCATCTCTTGCTCTCTGCCATTTCCTTGTGAATTCCTCAATTCTCCATATATATGGAGCAATTGGTAAATTTTCTCCCGTGGGTGTGTAACTTCTTAGTTTCTGGTAATGTTCTCTTAGTCTTTTCATTTCATTTTCTACATTCTTTTCTGTTTCCGACATTCCTATTCGTGCCAATTCGAATGACTCTCTGGTGTTGAAGATTTCTGTCATTAGTATTTTGTGCGATTCGATTTCGATTTTCATTTTCATCATCGTTTGATCCATCTCCTTTATGGTGTCTATCCATATTTTTAGGTGTTCCTCGGCCGTCTCTTGCACATGTTGTATCGTCTCCTCTCTTAGTATTTTTATTTTACATCCCCATTTTGCCATTGGGCATTCTATTCGTTTTCTACTGCATCTTTCCCAATGCTCTTTGAGTTCTACTTCTTCCTTGATTCCACATTTGTTTGGACATGTTCCTCGAAATCTTTCACATATCTTTTCTTCTTTCACATTTACGTGTTCCTGTTGTATTTGCTTCCATGTTTCGGTGATATTGCAATATTCGCATCTTGTTCGTCTTTCTTCGCATACGTTTTCGTGTTGCTTCTCCTCTCCTTCGGTTATGAGTTGTTGACATTTCTCGCAAGGTTTTCTTTTGTAATTACATTGGTTTAAGTGATTGCTCATTTCTTTGATTTTTCCTTCCCATTCGCATGGTTCATTTGGGCATTTTATTCTCATGTTTATAATTTCTCTACTGGCTGCTCGATCTTCTTGTGTTTCTCCTACTGATGCAATCTCTATTTCTCTACAATCGGGGCATTGTTTTGGGCCATTCAATGTTAATTCTATTACACATTCAGTGCATAGTCTACACCCGCACTCTGTTTGTCTTGGTTCCTTTAATAGTTTAGTACATGCTCCGCATCGTAATCTCGCTTCTATTTGTATTTGAGTTCGTCTCCTGATTATTTCAATCATTTCACTGACTTCTGTCACCGTTCTTTGTTGATCCATTTTCTATAATTATATACAGTTTAGTCTAGGTTGTTTAGGTTTTATTCATTTATTAACTTCGTACTCTTTATTTACACTTATTTTTATGATTTTTGATTTTTTTGGTTTTTCTTTGCTTCCTACTTTTACTCTTTTTACATATGTACATCTTTTTCCCTTCTACTCCACGTTACTCGATGAGTCTGGTTCTACTCTCTCCTCGATTTGATTCAATATCCATTCACTCCATTCTACCTGTGGTTCCTCTTCCGTTTCTTCCGCTACTCTTTGTAACTCGTTTCTCTGCCATTGATTTTCTGTTCTCAATATTTGTAATTCCCGTTCCATTTCATTCATTCGTCTCTGTTGTTCTTCTATGTTTATTAAGTGATACATGTTGTATTTAGAGCCTCTCTAACGCTATTTGGCTCTCCGTCCATTGTTCTTGTAACGTATTTACCACTTTGTTAGGGCGTTATATTGCCGTTTCCACATTTCGATTACTGTTTCGTTGTTCGTACTTGTTTGATAATTCTGTTCCATCTTCCTTAATTTGTATTCATTATTCGTATCTCAATGTCGTTTTTATGTTCAGTATTTGTGTCTCGAATTCATTTTTACATTAATTTACAGGGTTTCATATAATATACATACCGCTTTATATTACTAATATATTTACAATTTATACATTATATACACTCATATGTCCTTTACCTATACCCTTTGCATTTTATGAGGGGTTCCGATTTGTCGAAATCCCTCGTTCCACTCTCTTTGTTCCTCTATTTTTAATTTTTCTTTGGCCGTCTTCATCTTTATTTGTCTAATTTTATATCTATTGATTGCTTTTGTTATGCCCATTGTGATTCCGGTTGCTATTACGATTATTATTATGCTTGTAATCCATATTATTCGTATCCAGTTTGGGATTTCTATCGGTTCTTCGGTGTTTGTAACGATACTTTCTCTCATACTTTGTTCTATTGCGGTTGGTTCTTGGTTTTTCTCAATTAGTTCCATTATTCTTTCCATTTGGGCTTCTGAGATATACCTGTCTTCCTCTTTATTTCTGGTTCTGTTTTCCTCTTCCGTGGTATTCTCTTTTTCGTCCTGGTACGTTACTGTAGTCATTTCTACCGTAGTGCTTTTATTCTTTTCTTGTTGGGGACATATTGGTATGCTTAGACTTCTCCCATACGCATGTTGAATATCTTGTCTTTGCGGTTAGGTGGTTTATCTCTTTTAGATGGTCTACTTTAAGTTTGTGGAACTGACATTGTAACATCTCATTTTTCTCGCTTGTCGCTTCTTTCAGGCATAGTCGTTTTAGTAGTACCTGTAGATTTTTCGTGACTATCAATTTTCTTCCTCCGGTGATGATTCCTTGTTGGTCGAAGTCAATTGTTGTCGTTACATGTCCGCCTGCCCATTTGTTTGTGGTTTTCCTCATTGTTAGTTCCGTCTTTTCCGTCTTACATTTAGGGTGTTTTGTTTTTGGTCTGAATATGCAAATCCTGTAGTTAGTTTGCGGTTTCAATCCTCGTAATAATTGTTGGTCTCCTGGATTTATTGCGATTCCTTGACATTGTCCTGTTCCTTTACCATCCTCACCGATTTCTGCTATACATATTTTGTTCACTTGATGGGTATATATTTTTAGCACTTCGGTTTTGTCATTGGTGGTTCTGATTTTATTTGTTTCCCATTCCGAAGGTTTCATTTGCTTTTTGTTGTAATCGGTTACCATCGTTTCTTGTTTTATAACAGTTTCCTTTGTTACGCTCGTTGTTATTTTTGTCGTTGGCTGCGTGCTTTTGCTCGTTGGATTCCCTAGCGATTTTCTCATTACGCATCTTGTGCGTTTCTTGTCTCTGTAGATGCATATTCGATATCGTCGTAAGGCTTTTATTCCTCTTATGTATATAGGGTCTCCTAGGTTTGTTATTTCCTTTTCGCATATTTTATTTCCTATCCAATCTTGTTCGATACTTGTTGTACATACTTGAGTTATTGCTTGCCCTTCGATATTTGTTATTTTTATCTGGTTCGGTTCCATTATTATATTTTCTTTGTCCCTCCGTTGATCGTTCAGTATGTATTGGGTCACTGCTAGTTTCCAAGTTGTTATGACAATAGAGAATGTTAATAGATTGTTTTTCCAATTTAGTTCTATTTTCGGTAGGCATATGGTTCGTTTTTCATAATTCGATTTTTTGTTTTCGTTTCTATTATTTTTGTCGTTTTTCTTATTTTCCTGGTTGTTATGCCTATCGTTTCTTTGTCTTGTTTTGTCTCCTTGGTTTCTTTCTCCGTTTTCATCATTTTGTTCATTTTCTCTGTTATTCTTATCTTCGTCATTTTTATCATTATTATCTGTATCTCCTCCGGTTTTCGCTGAAATGTCGTCCCCGACATTAAGTTTCCTAATTAATGCTTTATAAGCCGTTATTGCTTTGTCTCTTGCTTTGATTGTTTCGTCTAATGACGTTCGTTCCCTTCGGACTCTTGTTTTTGTAACTTTCCAGTTTTCTACCAGGTTAATAAGTTCTACTTTCCCATTTTCAATTCCCATTTGTTCTTTAATGTTATCTGTGAATCTCAATTCTGGTCGTTGTAGTACTATCATGATTATTTTGGGGTTTCCTTCCTTTATCATCAATTTTTTCAGTAATGCATTTTCTCCTTCTTCGTATCTTTCGTTTATATCTATTGCATATTCCTCGGATCCTGGTATTTTCCAATTTAGCAAGATCTTTATCGCCTTTTTGTTTCAGATATATGGTTTCCCATGATAGTCCCTTGAGTAATCCGCACAAAGTTCTCTATTTCTCTTCTCGTTGGCATTTTCTGTATAAAATTTTATCAATTGCACGTTAGGTTCGTTGTTGCCAACTCGAGTAACTGCTCCAATCGTCTGATTCTCTCCTGTTTAATTCACGAAACGGTTCTTTATTAGTTTCCTTGTATTACCGTCAATTTTTACTTCCGGATCAGTGTTGCGTAATTAGCGCTGTTTTGGCCCTTTTTCTCCCCTCTTCTAATTCGACTTTTTTCCCCCATTTTTTCTAATAGTTTTTATGATTTTAAGGCTACGTTTCCTTGTCGTTGATGTATGGCGGTGTGTAACGGTATCATTTCCTGATGGCAATTGTTAAGGTGGAAGGCTCTTGGTTAAGTTTCGCGCATTATCAGTTTCCTGTATTGGGTCCGATTTCGTCCTTCCAAATGGCATATGACTGTGCTATTACTCCCAACCTCGTGAGTATTTGCTTCTATTTGTAGTCCAAAACTCTTGCGGGCATTATTTGTCTTGCTGTTCGTAACTATTATCATTTAGTTGTCTTTTTGAGTTATTCTTAAATTGTTGAAACTTCTCGTTTTATATCCTCATTTGCTAGTGCTGGCGGATTTTTCTCCGGTTGGGCTTGACAAATTGTATATGACTTTTCGATAGGACCTTTGGATGTAGTTGAATTGACTCATTAAATTTGAACATTTTGATGTATTTCCCATGCCCCTATAATGTTCCTTATGTCCGGAATTCCCTCTTATTAGTTTGAAACATTGTGTTTCTTCTTCTTAACCCCTGTTGTTCGGATTCCACTAATTGGTTTAGTAGTAAATCTCCTCTCTTGATTTTAGTCGATATTGCTGTTAACGTATTGTACTGGAAATAAGGCTGATTTCATGAACTCGTTTTCGCACTTGTTATGCGTTTGGTTTGGTAATTTATTACCCATTTTTCGTTATCAAGGTCGTATTCCATTGGATTAGTCCTCGTTTTTGCCATTTCTTGCTTATTGCTTCCAATGTAAATACTAATAAATCGGGTTAGGTCTTCCAATTATCGAAATTTTCTTTGGTTAACATAATTCAGCATGCTCCCAGATTTTCGGCAATATTTCGTTAATATAACGCGTTTTCAACGCTGTATCCCTTTCCTATCTGTTTTGCAGTCACATCTGCCTTCCTGCTTTAGTAAGGATTTTAGTTAATCCAAGTTGGGAATGTCCTACTTGCTGCGTCCATTAGTGGGGTTCTCCGTCTCGTTTTCTTTTTGGTCGATGACTTTCTTTTAACCGTTCCCATACGTTTATTATTTCTTGCAATTCTTTCGTAATTAATCGTCTGCATGATGGTATGCAGCGGGGTATTTGCTTTTCTTTGTCACCAATAGTAAATAGGAATCGGCCAAGTTTGTTGTTAATTTGTGGTTATATGCTCGAATTTATCCGGCTCGTGCGTTGTAGTTGTCCAATATATTCTCAATTAGTCCTCACAATATTTCAATATCTCGTTTCTTTCTCTTTCGCCGCCATTCTGGTAGTAGGGTCTTAGCATCTTTTCATCACACGTGTTTTCCCTGCTTATTTCCGGTTCTAATTTTCCCGTATGGGTGAATCTTCCCATTCTCCATCCATCATGATTCCCTGGTACTCATCGCTTCGTCGTATTCGTCTGGGTTCCATATAATGTAATTCTGGCTATTACATATTAAAGCAATACGAATATCCTTGCGGTTGAGACCGTGTCATTATACCGTCTTTCTTCTGGTGTGCTGTTATGTTTTGGTATGGCTTTGCATCTTGCTACATTCCACATAATATTGGTCTGGTGAATGGGGTTATTCACCAATTTACTCTCACGTATCGTTTTCGCTTGCGTATAGGATTTTCGTACGGTCACCTTTCCATTTCTTTGTAATTTTTTGGTCGTCCCGGAATCATTTCTGGTGTTTCGATGATTACCCAGTCTCCTACACTGAATAGTATGCGGTTAAACATTTCTCTTCCTGATCAGTGTAGATCTTATAACTTTCTTGATTGAACTTGATAATTTAGTCCTGCCGTTCTCCATATTTTCTTGCTCTTTC
Organism: Schmidtea mediterranea; assembly: GCA_022537955.1. NCBI lineage: Eukaryota > Metazoa > Platyhelminthes > Tricladida > Dugesiidae > Schmidtea > Schmidtea mediterranea. The sequence continues at coordinate 10,947,557 of CM039679.1, forward strand.
TGAACTTTGTAACGTAAGTCGTCTTTCTACATATATGTGATATTGGCGGGCTGATACTCTAGAATCCATCGGCATATTGACATTCTCTACCATACATTAGCTTGAAATGGGCTCATCTTGGTTGCGGCATGTGTTGAAACATTCTTAATAGGCAAGTAAGACATAAATTGATATATTTCGCCCAAAAATCTCTCTGGTAATCCTGTCTACGTAGTTTTGGACAACAATCTGTATCAATGTGCCGTTAAATCTTTCTGCTTATCCATTGCATTGTGGATGATACGGTGACGTTCCAATTTTTGCTATTTTAAAAATAGTTGGTTTTTACTTTCTTTCATAATTGTCCGGCTCATGAAATCGTTCTGATCTGTTAATTATTTCTTTGGTGGTTCCGTAATCGGCAACCAGATTTTTATTCCAGAAAACAAGTTTTTGTGCCTATTGTTTTGGCTTTTTGGTCTTTCAATCGCAAATGCTTTGGGAATTTTGTCAGGTAATCTTGTGACTACTAGAATTATATTTTCCGTTTAGTGGTCTCTGGTAACGGTTCCTAATGTATCACATCGATATCATTGTCATGGGCTCGGCTGGTACTGGCATGGTTTCCAAATGGTGCTTTCCATTTCGCTCCAGTTGTTTTTTCCTTGTTGCACAAATGAGAAACAATTTTTTATCCCAATCTTTTACGAGGATTCAAGACATATTTGGCCAAAAGTATTTCTGTTTCATTCTGCCGAGCGGTTTTCTTTACCGACCTATGCCACCTAAATTTCCCATCTGTGGTTATTGGGTTAATAGTTCCTTTCGTCCCCTGTTTTTCGGGGTAATTACCATTGAGCCTTTCTTTCGCCGTCTGCTAATTTGGTACCACTTTTCTCAAATTACGTACCGGTGTCGATGTTTATCCATGTGTTTTCCCTTTAAATTGCGGATCAATTTTTCGTAGACTTCCGGTCCCCGTTTCACGTAAATTCAATATTATTTCAATTCTGGGTCTTCTTGTTGGTCATCATCATTGAGCCGAGTCAATTCTTCCGCACTATCAGCATATCCGTCTGACTCCTTATCCATCATGGGAGATGTTCTCGCTCGTCATTTTGCAATTTGCTGCCGCTTTGATTTTAATAAACGGGAATATTCTTTGTAGTTGCATTGCCCGGTCGACTTGATGCTCTTGTGTTGGCCAAGCCATACTAGTGCTGGGTCCGTTGTAATGCATAATTTCGTGACCGCCATAGTAAGTATTTGAAATCTTAATTGCTTGATGATGCCGCTCTTTTTCGTCTGATAATTTTCTCGTCTTTCTGAATGTTTGATATCCGATTAACCGTATCTTATCCCTTCCATTCTTCTAATTGGTCCCAATAATTGCACCAAGAGCGTATCCGCTTGCACGGTTTGCCAGTAACGGTTTTTATGAAAGTCGGGTGGACTAGATGGTTGCCCTTCAATTACTTTGTCTCGTGTTCGGAATGCCAATTGTTGTTCGTTTCCCCACACGAAAATGATGCATCTTTTTTGACTAAATCTTGTATCGGTTTTGGCCTATACCTGCGTAATTTTTGAATGAATTTTCTGTAGTATCCCGCATAATCCCTAGGAATTCTGTATTTTGGGTTTACTGTTTTTTGGTGCCTGGAAACAATTTTGATTTCTCGATATTCCTGGGATCTGTTTCCTTTCCTTTTGCTGAATACTATGTGACAGAACGTTACCTTCTCTTTAGCCCAATCGCACTTTGGATGGTTTCAACTTCAGTTTCCACGTCTTAAGTCGGAATAAATACTTTCCGTATTATCTTCTAAATGTTGTTTTCGAAATGTACTGGTAGATTAGCAGGTCCGTCTATATACACCCATACATTGTTTTTTATCCCGTGGGTAACGAAGTTCCATGCATCTTTGGAAAGATGCTGGGTGCATGGTTTAATCCGAAATGGCATTGTTCTTAAAACTGATATAAGTCTCTCCCCGATGGTGAATGCGGTTTTTTTTTCTTTTGTCTTCTTCTTCATTTTATTTGCCAGTAATCCACTTTTAAATCTAGTGAAGTGAAATAGGCTGCTCCTTTGGTAAACGTCCAATACATTTCGGTTGAAATGTCTTGGTAACGGATACGTAATCCTCTTTTGGTTACCCGCATTTTAAATTTCCTATAATCGATGCAAAATCTTTGCGTTCCGTCTTCCTTTTTCCCAAACAACTGGGAATATGCCCATGTGAGCAAACTTGGGTTCCGAATACCTTTGAATCGAGCATTATTCTGCAACCTCCTGCCCCTGCTACGGTTTTTTCCTGGCTTCTGCTAGTTTGTATGGTCTTAGCGCATTGGAGTGGTCATCGTCTGATAGTGGTATTGCGTGTAGTGTTACGTCGCACGTTCACAAGTTAAATCTGATACTGGAAATAATCTTTTGTTAATTCCAATCAATAATTGGTTGTAATTGCGCTTTCTCGTCTTCATTTAGGAAGTTTCACTATCTATTTGTCCATAGTGGTTTTGTCCCTCTTCTCCTTCCTTTTTCGCGTTTTAATAACTCGATGTCTATCATGGGCGTTAAGCCTTCCCGCAGTCCTTTCGTTTTTTCGTATATTAATTTTATCTTCTTACGTCGAATCCGTGATGTGGATAGGTAGTTTTCGCCGTTTTCGTTTATTTCGATTATCTCTCTTGCTAAAGGTAGCTCTCGTCGTTTTTCGAACTTTTTAACTTGGTTTTTCGAATACATTTCCGTAATTCCCTCATCTACTTTGATATAACAGATATTTGGGAATTTAGCTGGTACCACATTTTTCTCTGAACACCTTACTAATTGTGTTCATTGGTGCAAATCTACCTTCTTTATCCTTCAGACATAAGTTCCTAGATCGAATAACAATTTCTTGAAATAGTTCTGGGCAATTAAGTCGGTTCCAATTATGCATGGACACTTATTGTGGTATACTGTAAGTATTTCTACCTCATTGTTCTGGTGTTTCAATGTTGTCCACACATTCGTCCATTCGTTTACGTTTCTTACTAAACATGCGAATTACATGAACTCCCGTTTGTGTTCGAATTATCTTTCCAATGAAGTCGTGGTATTTCGCTTAAATGTAAACTGCTGAAAAGATATTTGCTTCTGTATCTATCATGCTTCCGTTTCCTTTCCATTTATCTCGAATGATTTAGAGTTAATTGCTGGTCCAGTTGAATGTGGTAAGTGGCCTGCTATTTGGTCTAACTTCCCCGTCCTGATCTACTTCCTTGAATCGTCTTGTATTTATGGATTTGTTGCTTCCCAATCAGGGTTAATAGAGTGAACGGGTAGATATTTGCGGTTGGTAATCATTTTTGTTCCCAATTGTGGTTGCCCTTTTGTTTCGTTGGTAATTTGGCTTGGTTCTCCGTATGGCAAATTCTGACATTGGGTTTCACTTATCCACGCGCAATCGTCTCTTTTCGCGTCCCAGTATACTGGTGGCTTGGATCATTTTTGGTGCGTTTTCCCTTTCCGTTATCTCCTCATTGTCAGAGTCGTCAATAGCTAACCGGTTCTTCCTATACTTCCTTGATTCTTTCCCATACTCCTTTCTGCCCTTTTAGTTCATAATCTCCGCTTCTTTTCGTCATAATAGTGCTTTCCTGAATCGTCCCTACCTATCTCTTCGTCACTGTTCCGCTTTCATTGTTGTTAGACTCGTAATAGTCGTTTTGATTTTGTTGTAATATCCTTTGAATGCCCAATGTAACCACCAGTTGTTTTGGCCAGGAAAGGTAGTACTCCACTAATAAGTTCCAATTTTTATCTTATTTTCGCGTTTGTAAGAATGGTCCCTTAAAAGGCCAGCCATTTGTGTTAATATTACTCTGACTAATTTGGATTATTAATATTAGCATATTCCCGCCCATCATTTGCCGAACACCAGGAAATCTACCCACAATTGCTTTCAATCATAATTGATGTTGCTTGTTGGAAAATGGTCTGGCGGATAATAAGTTAGTTCGTAATTAGGTTTTTCCTGTCGAAATTCCGTGCCGGCCCGTTATAGTTACTATATTTGATAGTATCGATTCTCTCTCGCGGGAAACAATAGATTCCTGTCTTGCTGCTTCAGACTTTCTTGTGAATATATTCCGCCTGTTTTACCACGTCCAGTGGTCGAAATCTTTGTTCCGTTGTCAGTTCGTCAATCCGAAATCTTTTTGGTCGGCACCGGGATTCATCATTGGGAACAATTAACCCATTTTTCCCATCTGTTTGCCTGAAACAAGTGGTCGAAAGCGTTGTTGCAAATCATAATAGTTTTGGTTTGTCTGTTATTGAGTTTCATCATCCCGCTTACTGGTTGTAACGTAATCGAATCTGCTTTTTATATACCACTTCTATGTTCGTTAGTACATTTTCCCGGGTGGTGCCTGTTGAATTTTTCCTGGTACCATAGCAAATGTTTTTTCACACTTGAATAATATACAGATCACTTCGCCGGCTATTCTTCCAAATGTCTCTTCTTGTAATGGTAATAGTGGCATTGCGCTATCATGGGTTGGTTTAGTGCTCAACGGCTAATTTTCGTTTTTTCAATATTCTTTATTTAACTGACAATCGTTGCGTAATCAAGTCGTGGTATACTTTTTTTGCATTGACTCTGTCCTTTTAATGGTAGAGGAAATCCATCTTGTTTATTCATGTATAGATATAATTTCACTTCATTCTTTAGCTACCGCGGCTATTCTTGCCTCTAGCATTGTCTTGATGCATATTAGTCCTGGGTAGTTGGTGGCAATAAATACCATCTGTTCCACATTTTGTGTTTATCTTCCCTTTGATGAATCTCATTCCCATCTCTGCTTCCGTGGTATCAATGCTGCTGGAGTTTTTTTGTTTCTCACGGTTTGGACCTAGTTCTGGCTTTGATCCTTTCAGGCCTCTCGTTATGAAATTTTGTTTACATCTTTATTTTGTAATTCCTCTGCGTCTTCCTCGAATACTTCTCCTTTTACTTCGTCCCGAATAAAGCTGTTTTTTAAGAATTGCAAATTCTACAATTTATGATGTTTGGCTTGGTTATATTATCGTTGGATGTTCCCGGTTTTTACAAACGGTGTCTGTTGCTTGGCACATTTGGGTTTTGATTTCATTACTTGGGGTTTGCTCATCAAATTTGTAGCTTCGTATTCTTTTTAATTCGACTGTATAAGGTTTTTCTATTACACCACTCCTGTTACTAGTTCTCCTTTTATAGTATATTTTCCTCCCTGGGCATCTCCAGTTTGCTGAAAGTTGATTACTCTTGCGACGATATGCTTTTTGTACCTGGATCATCCACTTTTTCCTTTTAGTCGAACTCCTCTTTTAATCTCATTTTCTCCTCGCTGAAATAGATCTTGGACATTTGTTCTCCCTGATAACTTGTAGTATTTCTCTTCTGTTCCTGGATTTATTAATTGATACGTGGGAGTGTGCTCCGCAAGTGATATGCTAATGTTTTTCGTGTAATGCCGCATTCCTTTGCTTTTGTTCTGATGAAATCAGATTTCGTGGTAAATGTGATAGTTATCGCCTTTTTTCTATAGTGGTTAGATTTATTTGGTATTGCCATCCCTGCATTCCTCGATATCTTTTCAAGCGAATACTTTGTCTCCCAGTACTGCTTTATCCGCAAGTCATATTAGGAAATCCGTTTGTTGCACCTGTGCAACAATTAGCCACACCATCATTGTCATCATAGTGGAGTGTAATCTTGTATTTCTCATTGCTATATCCTTTATGGGTAAATTCAATGTTCGAAAGTCGTTTAATAGTGCCTTCAAGTCCTACGTGCATTGGGTTTTTGGACTTGTTCCGTTTTTTCTCGGTTTGTTTTTTTATAAATTGCTCCATCCACCATTCTTAGTAATACCTGGTTCGATTTCTTGCTGTCATGATCATTTGCGGTTTAACTCTACGTTATTCATGAACTGTTTGTTTGGAAATTTTGCTTGTCGATAGGCTCATTAATTATATACGAGAGATGAAGTGCCACTAAATCGATATACGTCATCGTCCGTATTTTTGTGAGTAATTGGGCGAACTATTGTCCTCACATTTCTTCCCATTCTATTTCAGTCGTTTTAGTTTTCTCCTTGATCAGCTTCGGAATTATATGCTAGATACGGTATACCATAGGTTGTTTGGGCGTCCCTCAACATTGCTCGATTCCTTTGCCATAACCTCCTTAGTGGTTGGCTGGTGATATTTAAGCATATCCCCGCTATAATCTCTTATCATCTGTTTTCCGCTTTCCCTCTCTGGGGTGAGTTTTTCCTCATACTCGTATGCTATTTTTTCCAGTTTATCCAACCTTGTTCATCCATTGCTGTTGTTTGGATTGCGTCTCTTGATTTTTGGTTTCCCGTTTCGGTTGTCAAAATTTTGGCCTACCTCTTTGGAACGTTTCTCCATGATGTGCCTGTTTCTTTTGTTGCCCCGTTTCCGTAATTAGGGTACCCCTTGGCTTTCCTTGTTTTGTTCTCTGAGCCATTCGTCCCAATCTTGGTTAAGATATACAAATCATCCTTTGCCTTCGTGAGGTTTGTGTTTATACAACTTTTTTCCATTGGTGTTAAAGTCTTTATCCTCCAAATATCCATTCGATTATCATTTCTTCTATTTCGTCTTCTTGTGTTCCTTCATTTGATGATAGCTGGTTGACGGTTGTTCCTCTTGGATGTCTGGTAGCTTATGGGTGTTTTTTATTTACTAGCGGTGAGAGCTCCCTCCTCCTCATCTGTAATTTTCATTCCGGATCCATCTCCTCGTCTCCTTTCGAGACATTTTGGGGTTTCATTCTTATTCTCCTCCCATTACTGGCGTGCTCATGCCTTGTTTGATCGGTTTTGGGTTTTTATTTCCTCTTTTCAAACGTAATCCAATGTTTCTGCCATTTTCAGGGGATTTATCTCTCCATCACCATGGGCGTTACTCCCACTTCAACATATGTCCTAACGACGTCCATGGAATGTAATGGAATGAGTTTCGTAGCTAAAGTTTTTTTCTTTTTATTCTTTTATTTTTTGTGCGTTTGGGTGAACTTCGCCAGTTCTTCCGTTGTTTGATCGGGGGTAGAATCACTTTTATCTTTAATATTTCCTTGCGGTTTCCTGTGCCCACTCTCGTGTTTTCCAATTTGCGGTATTTACTTGGTCGAATAACTTCCGGACACATTTCATTTTCCCTTCTGTATTCTTTCGATCCTGGTTTTACTAATTCTCTCAAAACTCGAGGTTTTCGCCATTTCTGCCATATAAATTTTCGCAATGCGTCGTTTGCTGATCGTCTCTGGCTCCTTGCCTCCTTGTTTGTAATATTTCTATTAATTTTTCGCCAATGATCGTTTTCATGTTTTATTTGTGCTTCGTCGAATATCTACTGGTTGGATTTTGTCTCTTCATTACGGTTTATTTTTCCCACAATTCATTTTCGAGCAATCGTTTATTTTTTAAGCTTAATTCGTTTACCTTTCGGGATTTCTCCCTCATGGTTGTTACTTTCTTTCCTCTAATGGCTCTTCTCTATTTCTCCAGGTTTAGTTCCAATCTTTTTCCTGTTCCATTTTCTTTTTGTTTTTCCCTCCATGGGGTTGGTTTTAATTCAACTTTATCTAGTTCGCTGAGCTTCTCCTTTGAAGAGAACGGTGGAATCCTTCGCATTGTCCGATAAGAAATTCTATAATTCTCTTGGACTTTTGGTGCCTCTTTTTCCACTCGTCATCTCTTTCATGTGGTAATCTGTTCCCGCATCGAGCTTCCTTTCCATTGTACATCTGATTTCCTTGGCAATCGTCACATATTCCCAACTCGTATAATATGTTTTCATCTTCTCGTGGTAGATAATGATGAAGGTATTTTAACGGCTACATCTTCTATCAATTCCATCCTTCACTCTTTGATCTTTGTTTGATTCCATGATCATTTCGTGTGATAATTTTTATTAACTCGTCTAATCGCGTTTTTTGTTACTCATTTTTAAACGTTATTTTTTCCTCGTTTGGTAACTTACTTTTATCTTTCAATTCTTTGGCTTTTCTTCCTTTGGCGAGTTACGTAATCTCAATTAATGTGTATTCTTATAATTCGGGTGGTCTGAAGGATCACGTAATCTCGCAAGTTTTTCTACTACATACTTCATTTCTGTCTTGGTTTGAAGATACATTAGTATTTCCCAGTTCTTGTGATTGATTCTATTATTTGCTGGTGATTACTTTTCTCTGTTTTTACAAAAATATTCTCTGGTTGCTCCTTGTAAATTCTTTTTGATATATGATTTCGAATTTCGTTCTTCGCCCGTATTCTGCCCATAAATCCGAAGTCCGGTACTGTTTTTTTTTCCTTTTTCTGAGTTACATATGTTGGTTTACCCTGGCCATATTAAGTGCGTTCCTATTAGGTGTAGGTCTGGTTTTATTAAACCATACCGTTATGATAACAGGTTATCATTTTTCTTGGAGCCCCCCATCTCTTTCTTTTATCCAATCCGAATATTATCAATCCGTGTTTGGCTGATTAATCAGATACGTTATGGAAGTCCGGCCGTTTGCCCATAAATATTGGAACTTCGTTATGTCTTTCAGTTTCTGTTTATCCTAGATATGTTTAGTGGTTTCTTCCTCTCGGGTTATCACGTCTTTCGCCCCTCGAGTTGTAAAATGTACCTCTGTATCTTTAAATACTTCATTGTTTGAAAACTCCCTCGTTATTAACTGTTTCGGGTATGGTTTTCAATTAGTTCGATAATTACTTTTATTTTCTCTCTGTTGGTGAAATGGGTCGTCATGAATCCATCGTTCAAAACGGTCGTAATGAATTGGTTTATTCTGTTCTTCGTCATCAGATACTTTGTAGTACTTCTCCACAAACTGCTGGTTTCGCTTATTTCCCCGTTCCGGTGATGAATCTCACTTGATGTTCCGTAGCAATATTTATTCCTTAAGTCTCTCTTTTGTTTTTTTACTTTATCATCCCCTTGGGATATTCCGAATTCTTTTTCTAATATTGTCGATCCGATTTTCTATTATATCCGTTTAATTCGGGATTTCCATTTGTGTGTTGGGTTACTGTCGTTCCTTAATTTTCCGTTTGAACCGTTCGTTCTCGCGAGTTTATTCTTTCTAATTTGAATTTTTCCCGAGTAGTATTTTGTGTTTCTCCGTTACTGCTTTAGTTGGTTCTGAATGTTTCGTCTGGTTCGGTTTGATTTCCTCCTAGTTTTTCTAGTTCTGGTTTCGTGAGTTTAAATCTTTTTGGTAACTTTTTTTATAAATGTTGTAAGCAGTATTGTCTTTGACATCTTTGAAATCATTCTCAACATATTTATTCTCGGCGGATTGTCTTGTCCGTTTGTTGAATCTTTCTTGATCTCACTCGTTCCTCTTCATTTGGTAACTGGCTGCCAATCCTGGGCGTGTTGGTTGTTGTGTCCATTCCCTTTCTCCTATTTCTTATATTTTTCAAAGCTCTTTGCATCAATATGGATATTTTGATTGTTGTTGTTGGGGTTGGTTTGTTCGCATCAATTTTGCCACATTAAATCTTTAAGATGGGAATATTTTCTTGCATCCATTTTTTACTTGCTTTGTATTGTGTTCGATATTTGGTTGCCCCTTGAACGCTGATTGCGTATAGTATTGTTTCTTGACGGTCCTGATTTGATTCTACCTTTTCTAACATTCTCTTGAAATACGTGACCCTGTTTTTCCACAAGTGAAACAGGTTCCTGGACTTTCGCATCGTTGATATTATGTCCTTTCTCCACATCTACCAACATGGTAAGCGTTTTGGTAAAACACTCATTTCCCGTGTCCGAAGTTTTCCGCATGTTCTGCATGGTTTACTTTGCGTTGAGTTATTTCCGCCGTTGTAAATCCTGTTTCTTGTGTATTGTTAAGTTATTGTTCGGACGGTGGCCATTTGTTCTTTGGCGCTGGTGGTTTAAATATTTGGTGGGCTCCCTGGTAATAAACTGATTTAACCTTTTGCATCATTTTGTTCCCTTTTCTTCGGTTTTATGCCATTGTGTATCATTGATTCATCTTGCATAAGCGTAATCTGTGGATGAGCAGGTGTAATTTCCGCCTGATTTGCCCTAGCTACCTAGCGTCGTCTAATGTGGTTAACATCTCATTCCCACTGCAGATCTCAGCTCTGGTCGTCTTTAATCCATCTACAAAATTGCCGATCAAGTGAGCTTCGTTAATTTCCGTCGGTTGACGTTTTTGCCAATCTTCTGATTTCGCTCGCGAACATCGGTTTCGACCTCCATGTCTTGTTTTCTGTTAATAATCTGTATTCTTGGTTGTCAGTTTGCCTAACTCCAAATGTTAGTTTAAAAGAATTCTTGGATTCTCTTTCCAATTATTCAGCGGTTTCCTCTTTCTTTTGCCTTCCCAGAAAGATATCCAGTGCGCTAATCACATAGATATAACGGCAATTCTAGTTTTAACCATATCGTTTGTCCATCACAAACTTCTACATATACCCAATTCCTTAGGAACGTGTTTCAGTTTATTGGCGTTCCCGTTGAACGGTTCTCCCTCGAAATTTTTCCCGATATTCTCTATTGTTCGCTTCGTTGTGGGCAAGTTTGTTTGGGTTTCGTTTCCGTCTTTTTTATTTGGGTTTCCGTTATTTTCGGCCATATTGTTTTTTGTTGTTGTTCCAGGATTATTTAATTGATTTCCCCGACTTATTCGGTAAACGGTTTGTTGCTGGATTTCTATGTTTGTTCCTTGCTTGATTGTTAATTCCTCAGTTCTTGTTCCGCGAATAATTTGGTTTGACTCGTGGTCCTCGTTTAATTCTTTGGTTTCTTTGTGCCCTGAATTCTTGGCTGTTGGAATCGATATCTTCGAGTGAATTGGCTCTGTGTAGTTTTTTCTCGCGATTGGAGTTGATCTCGATTTTTGGCGCTTTTCTGAAAGTAAGATAGCTGTTTTGCGCCGATCGGTATGTTTGTTTTCTCTCTCGGTAGCTTCTATTTGGGTTTTCTTTTTTCTTTGATGGATTTGGTTCGCGTCGCGTTCTTGTTATCTGTTGTTTTCGTCTGCAATTTTGTCCGTAGTCGGTTCTTTTGTTGGAATATTTCACTGAGGCTTTTGATTTGTCGTCGGTTCTTGTTATCGTCGAAAATATTGATTGATTCGGTTCCTGTATTATCTTGTTTTGTTATTATGTTGTGGTGTTTTGTTGCTTTGTTTGTATTGGTCTGCGAGTTTTGTTGCGTTGGAAGCCCTTTGATTGATTTGGTTGCTTTGGTTGAGTTTGTGTCTAGAAGAAAAAATGAACCGTGTAGCATAAATCCCCGCTACCGCTTTCAGTCTTTCGAACCGCCCTCAAATAAAACATACTGATTTATTTATTATTTTATTGTCATTTCCTTTTATTTCTATTTCGTTTGCCTTTCTCTTAATCATCATTATTTATTATCGATTTCCCTTTTTGTCTATTCGCCATCCTGATTGATTATAGTACCCATAATTATAGTAGTTCATATTTCCCAGTGTTATCCGTTTAATATAATTCCCATACGTTATTTTTCCCCTTTCAATTTCATCTTCGTCGATTTTTAAATTAATTATATGGGGTGTTAGTAACATTATCTATATAGTCATATGTAATTAATTCTATTTATAATACATCGTTCGGCTATGCCGTTTCCCAGATCCTATTACCCCCTTTAGTTTATTCATTGTGCGTTTCGCGTTTCCCTCATTTTATCCTATTTTAATTTTATTTCCATAACTTTTACTATGTTATTTTTGTTCCGTGTTTTGTTGAGCCTGTGCTCTTTTTACCTGATTTCGATAATTTCTGCTCCAATTGATACGATTGAACTATGTTTATTATTATGGATTGAGATGTGCAACCTAGTACGATAGAACTTGTGTTCTATTAATGCGAAGTCCCAGACTATGCCTGAAGATAATACACGTGAATCAATGTCCGGTAATGCGGAGTCCAGTCTCAGCATGAAGTAATGCGAAATGAAACCATGTTCTGTTACGAGTCAGTCTGAGCTGAACGTAATGCCGAATGGACTTGTTTTAATACGAAGTCGGATTCTGAGCTGAAAGTAAAGCGAATGAACTATGTTCTGTAATTACGAAGTTTCATCTCAGCCGAAGTAATGCGAGTTTATCAATGTCCTGTAATCCGAAGTCAGTTCTCAGCTGAAGTAATGCGAAATGAACCAATGTTCTGTAATACGGATCAGTCTGAGCTGAAAGTAATTGCGAATGGACCTAGCTTGTAGTGGCGAAGTCGGTCTGAGCTGAAGTAATGCGGATACTATTGTTCTGTAATACGAAGTCAAGTCCTCAAGCCGAAAGTAATGCGAGTTAATCAATGTCCCTGTAATGCGAAAGGTCAGTCTCAGCTGAAGTAATGCGAATGAACCATGTTCTGTAGTACGGAGTCAGTCTGAGCTGAAGTAATAGACGAATGGACCTAATTTTTAGTAAAAGAAGTCGGTTCTGAAGCTGAAGTAATAGCGAATGAACTTTGTTCCCTGTAATTACGAAGTCAGGTCTCAAGCCGAAGTAATTCGAGTTTTACTGTTTTGTTTATATTCTTTTTTGCCGCGCTTCCTACTCGCTTTCTATTCATATTTAATTTATTCTTATTCGAACTCTTTTAATGAATCTTCCCTTTTATATATTGTTTTTTATTATCCTATTTATTCTTTTATTTATTTCTTAATGCGCCGCTTCACAAGTCCTGCCTTTTCGAGAGCTCCTCGCCTACCCCCCGATTTGAATACAAAGGCTTTGTTGATCCGTCATACTGCAACCGGTAAAGGTGGATCAGTCTTACCAACAGTAAGCTTTTCAACTGGAGCAAAAACTTGTCGACAGTTCGTCCTATATCTCTCTTCTTGGTGATCGGTTTATCCCCTCTCCGGTTTGGCTTTTTAAATCGCAACTACCCGAAGTAAAGCTCAAAAGGATTTTCCCTTAACTTTATCTCTGATGTTCCATATGTCATTCTACTTTCTTTTGCTTTTTGTTTTTTACTTTTGTTGTATATATAAAATTATTCATATATTTATATATAGATATAATGGGCGGGGAAAGATGACTAACTAAATTATTTATTTCATAACAGGTTTACTCGTAATAGAACCGTCCACTTTTTCCTCAATATCGAATTTTACAAATTAACACAAACAGTCATGTTGGTTTAAAGCACATTTTTTGACAATAGCAGAAATGTCCGCACACGGAAGTGTTCAGCACTTTTTTATTCGCTCAATTTGCAAGATGTAGCAACTGGTGTAGTGGTGCTATCTCTCGTCGTAATGCTCTGTATGGAGCGTCAGGTTATGTTTTCAACTTTGTTGCTCTATTGCGTGATTATTTTAATGTTATTTCTGGGGTGTTTACTCTTTCTCGGTACCAGTCGTATTGGTTCTCTGTCTCCGCTGTTTGTAATTAGTCTAATGTGTTCGGGTGCTTTCCACGGCTTTAATTGTTTGTGGGTTGCTTTGCCTTGCTCTGTTATTCTGCTTCATCTTTTTCAACTAGCGTTCACTGAATGTGTTTTCAAGTTCAGGAAGTTTCTTTGCAATTGGTTAATTTCTTCGTTATAATGGTCCATTTCTTCACTACCAATTTTATTATTATTTAATGGTTTTATTATTCTATTATTTAATATTAAGTTTATTGGTTTTGCCTGCCTCATTCTTTTATTAATTTTCTTTTATTGGTAATTGAGGTTGCTAATTCTATTGCTAATCCATTTTTATTTCAATTTTATATTCCTTCCATTTTAAATATTAATATTTAATTCTATTGATTTTTAATTCTATTATCTTTTAATAAGTTAATTAGTTTATTTTTATTGATACATTTTTTATTTATTCCATTAATTACAGGGTTCGTCTTCACGTTTTTTATTTCTGTAATTAGTTGGATAATTTCAAGGTATTCTCGTGATTTTCTCTCCGATTCGCCCGTCAACTCTTATTTTT
>CM039679.1:10961640-10999140 GCA_022537955.1 Schmidtea mediterranea
GGAGAGAGATTCTTTTTATCTTGTGGATATTTTTTGAGTGTCCATGTAATAACCATTGCTTAGCTAAAAACGGTAAGAATCCCAATTGCCATTTTCCCAGTTGATTTTTTCTCTCTCTTTTGTAAATATCGAAACATGCTAACATTTGTGTTATGATTACTCTTTACGATTTGAATAATAAGAATTATTCTAAAATTCCTGCCATCATTTGTCCGAAGATTAAGAATCTTCCCCACATGGCTTTCATCATATTTGCTGTAAGCATGTTGAAATGGTCTGGTGATAGTAACAATCGTTAGTTAGGTGTTCTCTCCTTAGTTGTTACCTCCCCGTTATCGTCAGCAATATTGGATAGTATGTTGCACTTGCCTTTTGCTGGAAATAATAAATGTTCCCTCTGGCTCGTTTCCAGATCTTTTGTTTGGTATAATTCCACTCTGTGATATAATCCCACTGGTTTGAATTCTGCTTCGGCTGGCCAATTCTGTCAGTCCAAATATTTTTGGTTGGTGCGTACAATTACTCGGGTTGGAAATTTGTAACGCAACTTCCATCTCTTAATTTCGAATATGGTCCAATATACATTTACTACAACTGAACATATTGGGTACAATTTCTCTGGTTTATCATCCCTTGTCACTGGCTGAGCGAATCGTGATTTTTCCTTTATGCATTTATTTCTAATTCGTTTAGCATTTTATCTCTTGGGATGTTGAATTTCTGGCAATTCTGCAGATTGTCTTTTCACAGTTTGTACGTATACATAACTTCTCCAACCGATTCTTCCGAAAATATCCTTCTTGGAGTGGTAATAACGGAATTGCATTATCTGTATTCGTGATTGCCATGGGCCAAATTTTGTCTTTAGTATTTCTCCTGTTCAGGAACAATCATTTTTAACTAAATCGTAGTATATTTGTTTCTGTTGACGCCATCCTTTGTGATATAAGAAATCCATCTTGTTATTTATATACATGATATAATTTTTACATTCTTTGGGGTCTTATTTGCGCTTTTGCGTTTGGTATTGCTTGTTCGTTATAAAAATATCCTTTATAGTTGGTACTACTAACCATTCGTCGCATTTGCCTCACCATTCTTCCTTTTTGAATCTCATTCCGATTGTGGTATCAGTTGATATTATACTGTTTGGCGTGACTTCTGATCCGATAGTTGTGGTTATCGTTGTTTTCCGTATTCTTTCCGTTCTCGTAATTGCATCTAATGCACTTTTTTGCGTGTTATGTTTCGGTTTCTTCTGTGCTTGTCCTTGCACTTTCATCAAATATGTGCGCTCTTCAATAGGTGAGTCTACAAGTTCTGGTATCGGCGTGATATACGATCGTTGACATTCCCGTATTGACATGATCTATTTGTTTGCTAGACATTGAGGGTACTTTTTCATTGCCTTGCGTGTCTGGATCTAAAAATATCCTTGATATTTCTCTAACTTTTACTTGATAGCTTTCGATCACTACTACTCCTTTGACTAATTGATTCAGTAGGGTATACTCCCTCCTTGGCATGTTCCTCTCCCAGCCGTTTATTCTTCCCCGCAGCATATTACTTCGGGTAGTTTTTTGAATCTTTCCTTCGTTCGGCTGCTACATTCACTCTTCCAGCTATTGAGATACGTCCTGTGTCCGTAATCCTTTCCAATTCACATTCGCTCCGTGTTACTGATACTACTGTTGTTTTCCGTTCCAAGCTTCTATAATTGTTGAATGTGAGTGATTCCGCATGAAAGTGCTACGATGTTTCCGCGTTACTGAGCATTCCTTTGATTTCCGTTTTTAATGAAGTTACTTCTTGTATAGCGTTATACGAACGTGTAGCTGTTGTCTGTAATTTCCGGGGTTTGCCAGCTTTTGCAATATTCCGTTTTCTTTTAATGAGTATTCTGTCAACCAATCTTTATATTAATCGCAATCGTATACTACAAACGGTTCTACTCCCTTCACTGCACATCATCACATAGAGTATTGTAGTGATTATCGCATTCATTCTTTTCTGGCTGTTTTTGGATCGCTTGCCGGTTAATCGTTGTTTCGAATTCTCGTTAATACTCTTTCAACTTTGTTTGGCATTAATCTCCAGTTTGATCGTCTTTACTTACCATATTTAATAAAGCTTGCCATCCACCTTGAGTCAGGATGAATGGTTCGATTACTTTCCTGATAATGTCTGTTATCGCAAATTCATATCCGTTTGAGTTGTATCTTGGAGTTCGCTTCCTGTATATTACTATCGTATTGTACATCAGATAGGCCATTCCTACTAAATATCTATTTGGATCGTCTGATCGTTTTGTTAAATGATTTATTATCAACAATAATTCCTCTGGATCTTTGGTTGTAGTTCGTACCTTGTTGTCCATGATTTTATTTATTATTGGCTTTATTGCTGCCCAAAGCTGTTTCGCTTCTGCTCCAATATTATTAAGTTTCAAAGTTCTCTTTATTTCTGGATTTGCTAATCCAAGCATATCAGTTACTAGTCTGTTGATCCACTTTGCTCCTTGTTCTTGACCCTTTAATTTTCCCTGTAACTGCTTTGTCACTTGACTGAGCTTGTTCAATTTCGTTGTCATTGATCCATCTGCATTTGTTCTTTAGTTTTTCTTTCTGGAGCTGGTTTATCAATTTTTGGTCGTCCTCTGGATTTCTTTTCCATTACCGTACCTGTTTCTTTTCGTTTGGGTTGTTCGTCTGTCGTTTCTCTGGATGTTGTAGCCCCTCGTTCATTTATCCAATTGTCCCATTCGTCTCCTGTCGAGCTTCGGCGTCTTCTCTCTTTCTTTTCCTCTTCGGTATCTGGCTCTATAATTTCGACTGGTTGTCTTTGACCACATACTAGCTCGTCTGGTTCATCTGTTATCATATCATCTTCGTTTTCTGTCATGAACAAATCTCTTGATTCCGGTATTCTCCTGGTTGTTTCCTCATCCACAATATCATTTAGATCATTCAGTATCTCTTCATCTCCTGTTGTAATGATAGTTACTTCATCTGCTGCAGGTGGAACTTCTGGCGTATTTAAACTTTCTTGTCGTCCTATTGGCGTTTTCGTTTTGATTTCTCTTTTATTGAGTTCTCTACCCGCGATCTTTGCTACCGTTAATATATTTATTAATCCCAATTGCATTTGCGTAACTCCGATTTCGAGGTCGTCGTCTAATGATCGTCCTTCGTATTGTAAATGAAATGGCGGTTCGTACGGTATTCTCTTTTTTACCTCACTTACTTTGGCCGTGATATAAAATTCTCTTTCAATTGGTTCGAAATCTGGCGTCATAATTTTTAACCTATACTTCTTTATCGTTTCGGCTGCCCATTCGGTGTGTTTCCATTTTCGGATAATTTCTCGAAATTGCTCTGGGTACCACGCATACATTCTCCGATACTCCTCTATTTCCTTTACGATATTTCGCAGGTTCTCCACTCTGTTACAAGAATCGATTATCCATTTTGCTAAATCTGTTACCGTTCGTCTTTGATTCTTTGCTCCAGTTCTCAATATTGCAGCTAACTCTCTACATTTTTGCGTTTCTGTTAATCTTGTTAATCCTTCCTCCACAGGATCATCTATATCGGTGGGCAAATATCTTGTTCCTGGTATTCGTTTCTCGAGTACACTGATTCGTGGTCTCGCTTGTTCTTGTTGGATTCGCAATTTCATTTCTCGTTCCGTTTCTACTTCGATTGTAATATATATCGTGTCGTCTTTCACAAATTGAGGTGTTACATATTTTTTCAGTAGAAATTGTGGTACTCCTCCTGCAACATTTTCAGTGGATTTTGGCTTTTGGCTTATCATCGATCTTGGGTCTGCTCCCAATTTTTCGCTGTGTCGCTCTTCCCATTTTCCGGGTTTAGCGATTGAAATTGTGACTTTTCGATTAAATGGCCATTCTAATTTGCCGTCATATCTGCCTCTTGCCAACAGAAAATATACTGATAGATATTTTCCTTTTCCTGCCCCATCTCCGTTTGGGTATACTCTCAATTTCATCCGATATCCTCCGATTTCTGTATAGAATTGATGACTTGTAATACCGATGATTTTTTCTTCCTCAGCCGATTTTACTTTCTCAGCCC
Organism: Schmidtea mediterranea; assembly: GCA_022537955.1. Lineage (NCBI taxonomy): Eukaryota > Metazoa > Platyhelminthes > Tricladida > Dugesiidae > Schmidtea > Schmidtea mediterranea. Next base: position 10,965,738 of record CM039679.1, read on the forward strand.
ATCCACTTATTTTCCATGTGTATGGGGCTAGTCGAGCTCTATCGTTTATTTCCTCGTCTTCTTCTGGTTGCCATCCCATTTCATTTATCATTTCCTCTGGTAAATTTTCATATGGCTCATCTTCATATAGTTCTAAGGTTGTTTCATTAGCTGCGTCTTCTGGCGCTTCTCCTGGTATATATTTTCTCCATTTTGGTTCGGCTCTCTCCATTTTCCATTTCCACTCTTTTGTCTTTTCGTCATACACTTTTTTCCATGGTGTTGATCGGCATCGCGAATCATCTATAGGTTGTAATTTTGTACTTAACTTCGCATCTTGTCTCCATAACTGGTAGATGGTTAATATTTGGTCCATCTTTCTTTTCATTTCCTCTTGAAATTCTTGGATCTGTTGTTCCCTTTTTGTCGTATTTTTCCTCTCTGGTTCATCCATGGCTATGATATTAATGGTTTGTCCGTCTTCCCATATACCTAATTCGTATATCGGGGTTCGTTCTCGCGGACTTATTTGTCGTTTGTGGTACATTATTGCTACGTCCTCTACCATGCCATCGTCACTACTTTCCATTATCGGTTGTATAATTTCTCGATTTATCCGTCGGTATAATTCGTGCATTTGACAATCGGGATCCACCGATATTTCTTTTATTTCATCATTTGGTAGCTTTATTTTTATCTTTATTGGTTCATCTCCTCTCATATCTCTTTGGTGCTCTCCATATTTGGCTATCAACTCATCTGTTCTCTCGTTATCAAATCTCATAATATCTGTATCTCGTACAGCTTCTACAAATATTTTCATTGAAATCGGTCTCGTTAACGATAATTGGTTAATATATTTTCTAGCTTGATCTATTGCTTGTTCTGTCATTTTTATCTGGTTTTGCCTCATTATCTTTTGTCTCTCTTTTCCTAATCTGGGTTTTATTTCTTTGTTATACAATATTTGAATTTTCTGCCATATTTCTGCTGTCGTTTCTTCATTTTCATTCTTGTTCAACGTTACCACATTTATTCCGTTTGGCCATATTAGAGCATCCGCGAGGTGTATGTCTCGCTTTATTTTCCTTCCTTGATAATATAAAGGTTTATTTTTATAACTGGGTCCTAGCTTTTTCACTACCCAATCATACAAATCGTTTGTGCTTTCGCCTCTTGTGGCTATTATCTGTCTCGGTATTTCTGGAAAATCAATAATTACCTGATACTCCTCTCTATCATATTCTTTCAGATTCTCTTGGTATTTTCTTATCATATCTTTCCATGATGCCGTAAATGTACCATTATCTTGTTGATATCCTTTCGCAATCAGTTTCATTATTCTGCTGTATGCGGTTGTATCTCTGAGGTTTAGGAACATTTGATTTCGATCTACTTCTTCTACAATCTCGTTAATTTCTTTTAATATCTCGGTTTCATCTTCTCTTGGTACACTCGTTTCCATTTCCTCTAATTCGGATTTTGATTCATCTTTATTCGGTTTATTTTCCTCGCATGATTGAAATATTTCTCCGCCCAGACTGCTTATTTCACTTTCATCTTCATCTGTTTGATCGTCTGGTATTTGTCTTAGCATATTGATTTGTAGTTGTTCCTCCTCTTTCATTATCTTTGTTGGCCCTTTTGTTTGGAACCATATCTCTTTTATTCTGTTCTCGATTTGAGCTTCACTCCACGTGGGCTTTTCTTTTCTGATTCTTGTTTCTATTTTTTGTAGCAGTATCCTCTGGATTCGATTTTTTGTTATTATTGGTTCTGATATCTTTTCTTTTTCTTGTGACGTTGATGCTTCTTGCTCATCTCTTTGTAGTTCCAATCTTGGTTCTTTCATTTCTTGCGTTAGCACTCTCTTTGCTAGCACTTCTATTTTTTGATCTAGTACTTGTTCTTGTTCTAAATGTTTCAACGCTCCGTCTATTTTTAATATTAGTGCCTTCTTTCTTAGTTCCGCTTTCTCTTGTTTTAGGATTGCTTCTTTTTCTTTTAATTGATCTTCCTCTTGTTCTAGAGCTTCCTCTTGCTTTATTTTCTCGAGTGTACTCTCTATCTTTTGTGTCATAATTTCTTCTTCGAGTTCGTCTATCTCGTACACTAATGTTTTCTCGTTTTGATCTTCCGTTATCATCATCTCTGCTTGTTTAATTTCTTGGGTTTCCGGTTTCTCCGGTTTCTCCGTTGTCGTCTCTTTTAATTGTCGCCGTCTTTGTTTTTCCTCCTCTGCAAATTCTTTGATGGCCTCTATTTTTTCCATCGTATTTAATTCGATTGTTTTCTCCTTATCAGTTATCATATTTCCTCCCCCTTCGTTCTCAGCACACTGCTCCGCAGTGTGAGTTTCATCTAGGACTTCAATTCTCATCATATTAATTCTTTTCGGGGTTTGTTTTCGATTTTCCCATCTTTGCTGGATTTCCTGGGCTTCCTCTGTTTGTAGTCTTTGCCATTCAGCTTGTTGTTGTTCTTGATATTCTCTAGTTCGTATCTCTTGAATCTCCTCATTGCTTCTCATTACATTGATTCGTTGTTGTTGTATATTGGTGGGCATCTGTTGCATCATCTCTTTTAATTCCATGGGCATTCGTTGTAGTGTTTCTCGTAGCATGTCTATTTCTTGCATCACGTTAATTTGTGGATTTCTCATAGAGTTATTTAATCTTGATTGGTTTGGTTCTCTTCTTATGTTACATTGCCTTGCGAGGTGTCCTTGTTGTCCACAATTGTAACATGCTTTGCTATTAGGTTGTCTACATATTTTCTCAGTATGCCCTCGTTTACCACATATCTGGCAGTTGTAATTTCGGAAACAATTCTCTGACCGATGTCCTATTCTTTGACATGTGGAGCATTTTTCATTTGCATTTGGATTGTTCCTGAAATTATTATTATAACTTACTTGGTTATTACCTCTATCCTCCGGATTTCTCGTTGCTGGTGGCTTGAACATCTGCTGTGCTCTTGGTATGAATTGATTCATAGCTGGATTGGTATTGTTGTTTTGATTGTTGGCATTGACTGTTGACGTTGTTGGTTCTGTAGCCAAGACTGCCACTTGATATCCCAGTCCCAGATGGGCTTCACATCTATTTGCGATTGCTACTGCTTTATCTAATGTTTCTGGTGCCAAGCATCCAAGGTTGGCTCGTATGTCTTCTCTTTTGATTCCTCTTATGAAGACGTCTACCATTTTATCTTCGGGCAAATCTGCTTCTCCGAAGGCTTCTTTACACAATTTCTTTAATTCACATGCGTATACTGCATTTGATTCATCTCGTCTTTGTTTTCGGTGTAGGAAGTCCAATATCTTCCTATTCCCCTTTTTCTCTATTCCGAATATCTTTATTAAGAACTCTTTAATCTCTATCCACGTTGTCAGTTTCGTTGCGTCTCTTGCTTCTTCCACGAATACATCTTGTGCGCTTCCTTTCAAATATAAGGGTAGTCGCTCTTTTACCTTTTGATCTGTCCAGTGACAGATATTTTTATAAACTTCAAATTCCTTTATAAATGTATCCAATTTGTTGAGACTACCGTCGAACGGTTCTCCTCTAAACTTTTCTCTGAATTCTCCCGCTATCACGTTGTTGTTATTTGATAATGTATTTGCATCTGGAATTGAAGTCATGTTGGAATTGGTGGAATTTGCCATGTTTGGGTTTAAGTTTTTTAATCTCTCTTCCTCGTTCTCTGATTCTATTATTGGCAACCGGTTTTCTATATCGTTTATTTCGTTTTCTTCGCTACTGTTGAATTCAACGTCAGTTAATCCACTATCTGTGCCGGTCCCTGTTGCTGCTGTAGCTGATACTCCGGTTTTGACGCTTCTACTATTGCGAACCTTTTTCTTTTCTTCCGCTTTTAATAAACTCTTTTCGTTATTCTCTTTGCTTTTGCTTCTTGTGTGGTTGCTGATGCTATCAATGTTTACGGTTATTCGTTTGCTTGACTGATTTTATTGTTTCTCTTTTCTTGCTTTGGTTGCTTTGAAATTCTGGTTGCTTATCTGCTTGTAACTACTCAGACGTTTATTCCGAATTCTCTTCTGCTCGTTTATTCAAGTTTCTTTGTTATCACTTTGCTTTGTCGTTTGCTCTGAAATATTTTCTCTTTTGCTTTGCTTTGCACTTGACTTGGATTGCGTTGTTTGGCTATTGATTCCTAAAATAAATAACACTCCAATATTCTATACTCTATACTAATTTCTTCTCCGTTTACTATACTATATACGTTATCATCCCTTGTTCGCATTTACCGTGGTGGTCTTCTTTATCCGACTCACCCCCCTCATTTTAAGTCTATTTTTAATTATCTATTCCTCATAATAATTATCTATTAATCTCGTATCAATTATCTATATAGTCTTATCAGTTATCTATATAGTCGTATCAATTATCTATACCATAATATCAATAATATAAAATCATCATATTCATACTCTCATTCATTCCATTAATTATTTTTCCTATGTCTCCCAAAAAATTCGTTACTTAATCCTCAGTCGCTGGCGCTCTATGCCCTCTATAATTTCCGTTGGCTCTTCGGCCTTCGGCTTTTAACTCTTTTACTGGTCATCTGTGACCTTAACATCTATTCATAATCATATTTCATCTTTACTCATATCATATCTTATCTGGCACTCTATGGCCTCTAATATCTAATCATAATTATTTTTCATCTGGCACTCTATGGCCTCTAATATCTAATCATAATCATATCTCATCTGGCACTCTATGGCCTCTAATATCTGATCATAATCATATCTCATCTGGCACTCTATGGCCTCTAATATCTAATCCTAATCATATCTTACTGTTTCTCATCTTTACTGTTTACTCTAATCATAATCATATTCTATCAATTTCATCTTTACTCATATTCATATTCGTCTTATTCATATTATCTCTCATTGTTTCACCGGACTTGAGTTCATCAGTGACTTTTGGGTATGTTTGAGGCCTCACACTGACTCTCAAGCCATGGCGTCTTTTGGCCGCGCATTCTTCCGGTTACGCTTTACTCACCGCCATTCGGATATTTGGTACTCGGTGTGGGATCCGGGTTATTGTACCAAACTCCTTGCTGGGCAATAAAAAAACATTCCCTCGGTACTCGGTGTGGGATCCGGGTTGTGTACCTCGAAGAATATAAAAGTATGGAAATGCCTAGACGTTCAATCAAGTTCCAAAAGCGGTTTACTTGATTTCCCGAATAGTGAAAAGAAAAGGAAGCGATTAAAAGTGGGAGCGGAAAATAAACTATCAAATCTCTGCCCGCTCCTTCCATCAAATTTCTCGGCTCAATTCGGCCGCTCTCATCTGGCTTTAGTAGGAAATTTTGAGTATGAACCATTTACCGGTTAGTTCACATCTCACCTACCGTTTGGCCCCGATACTCGGTGTGGGATCCGGGTTGTTGTATCGAGTTCCTCCCAGCGAAAAAAAGAATCGTTCGATACTCGGTGTGTGATCCGGGTTTTTGTATCGAACGGCTCAGCGCCATCAGTCCCTTGGCTGATAACAACCTGAGCACGACAGTCCGTAGCTGTCCTCTGGTGCCTCCTCACCAGCTAGGGAAAAAAGAAGTCATCTCAATGACAATAACTCAGGTGTCCGCAAGGTATCACCATTACTCGTACTTCCTCTGTTTTGCACGCATAACATTCCACATAAGCCTTGGTTTGCTCTTTCATTGTGGTTGCGATCTCGTCTTCAATGTTTTCGACCTTTTTCATTAACTTGTCCCAGCTCTTCCCAAATTTGGTTATTTCCAATCTCATGGATAGAATTTCGTATATTCTTTCAGTTGTTACGTCTTTATCAATATCGATCAATTTTATTAATATGCAATGTTCGTCGGAGTACAGGTTTGAAATCGTTGATATATCCTCTTTAGCTATTTTAATTAACTTTTGTTTATTAATTAGTTCCTCGAGGTTGTCATTTTCGAAGTTTAGGATCCCCTTTAGCTTTTCTATTATTTTCATTGGTTCCATCTCTAAAATCATTAAATCTCTTTTAATTACCCTTTAAATTTATATAAATATTAATTTACTAAATTCATTCAATTCTTAGTCTTTTAATATATTTTGCTTCATTTTATCAACTACTATTTTTATTACTCGTTGTAATTTATCCTATTATTGTTGGCTTCCTCTACTTGGTTCTGTTGCTTTCTCTTGTTCCTCGTCACTCCCCTTACTTACCCCATTTCATTTTATCCCGAATTTTACCCTTTTAATTACTTATGCGTCTGGTGAGTGTCGTTGTTATGTGGTGTCATCAGGCGTTGGTGGGTGTTGAATGTCTTGGCGTCCTAATCTGTAGTCGGGTCGTTCGTTTTCCATTGATCTTTACAGTTTCTCATTGATCTTTACAATTGATTTTACAATCTTTAGACTCTATATTCCATCTCTCCGGGGTTTGGCTATACTTTATGTCCCCTCGTTTGTTGTACGCCCCCAAATTTGTACTTGGTGGGCTAGTCGTTTATTTCCTTGACATTTCCTCTTATCTTGTAGTAAGGTTGTTCGTTTTCCATTTATCGTTGTCTGGGTTTTTGTTTCATTGTTATTACATCTCTCCGCGGTTCGACAAAATGTCGTCCCGACATTTTCAATTTAAACCTTAAACATATGTCTATATTTCCTTTGGTTTTTCGCAAAAACAATCATTCCATCCCGGCTGAGCCCCCAAATTTGTATGGTGGGTTACAGGGTTTCAAATCTTGTTTGTCCTTCTGGTTACCCTAGTAACGCCATACAAAATGATACTGATCGCCACTTGGCACCCGTTGCTAAGCAACGTTGGTAATGTGTTCAAGTGGTGGATTGCCCGCAAAAATTGAGTACCATTGGCCAGTACTGTAGTTGCTCGGACAACCCTCGGGTTCACGAGCTGTCGATAGAAGACCTGTGCTCGCTTTGCTCTGTCCCTCGTAACTATTCAGGATTAGTTCTTAATCGACTGTGGAACGAATTGGCGATGTTGGCATACGGTTATATTAAAATAACAATTCAACTAAGTTTAAAACTATTTTATTCGATCTAAACACATTATCATTTATTGCTTGATGTTTTGGAGTTGTGTTGCACGACGTCGGGCACGTTCCTTACGTCCCGGTCGACGGTTGTTGGTTGTAGTGATGGATTGTTCTGCTGGCTTGGTGGTTGTCTGTGGCAGTTGGGTTGGGGCGAAGATGAGCGGGTAAGTTACCGCTTCACCTTCTCGGCATACCGCTAGGGCGACTTCGAGTCCCCGAATCTGCGTGCGCAGACTCTGGTTGAGTTGCCGTTCTTCTTCCCAGCCTTTCTGGGCCGCTGTGAGTCGATGGTAGATCGTTTTCGTCTTTGCGGGATCCGTCCATGTCGCTTTCATATGTTGCATTTCTCGCGTTAATTGGATAATCTGGGCGAGTAATTCCGTGTTTGCTTGTCTCGCGCGGTCCAGTTCCGTTTGCAAGATTCGTAAGGAAGACATCGCTACAATTAAACAGATCGTTTTATTTATTATTGCTCAAGTTAAAAAAAAAATCATTTATTTCATTTAAACAAAATTGCAAATAATTCTAATTATACAAAAGAACACACAAATTGCTGAGATTTTAAATCATCCACTACATAGGTTGTCATTATTAAGTCATTACTCCGGACAGTATCGCTTCAGGCTTCGTCTGAGAGCCTCCACTGTGTAGGGTCTTCGGGTATCCCGGACTGGGCGAGGTGGATAGGCGTTGGCGATCCGCCCGGCGAGGATGTCTTCTACCACGTTTGCAAGGTACATCCTCGCCTTAACCACCTGCAAATCTACCTGCTCCTGCACCCTTTCCCACTGGGTGAGGAGGTTCTGTGCATTTGTGTAGGTTTCTGCCGCTGGGTATTGTCTTTCTGGGATATCGCAGGGCTCCTTCTCTACGTCTAATATTCTCCAAGCAGTCGGATACTGCCATGATTGAGGTATCGGATCTACTGACATCGTGGTCGATGGAGTTAATGACTGACTCTGCTTTCCTACACTTCGTCTGATGTTTTGTTCGTGTGGCATGCCTAAAACGCTTTATTAATATCTCTGTTAACTTTATCATGTTAAATTGTTAAACAAATAGGGCTTATGTCACTGTTGAGTGTGTCATCTGATTTAATCTTATTGAGTTCTAGTGGCTTCCTATCTGGTTGGACTACCTTCGAAACGGGCAAATTATGTTGGTGAGATTACATTTACTACATTTACGTGTGGTGAGTCTATTGATCAACTCATTCTATTCGATTAAGCAAGATGAAGTCAAGAAATTGTCGAATTGATTTTAAGGATAGCGGCTATATCGATGGGGTAGCGTCGAATGTAAGTAGGGCTTCTAAAGGTTTGGAACTTGCATTCTATTTTATTTTGTTCATTTATTTAACTTTCATTTTTAGGTTCCCCAATATAAAGTTTGTCATTAAACCTAGCAACTTTTATCGTCACATCCTATGATATAAATTTGTGGATTTTCTAAATCCAATATCGACGTCAATTTTGTTTACCGAATGTTATAACCAAATGATCGTCGGAAGGCAAGAGCGGATGTCGATTCACTGAAGCGTCGACGTATGTGTGGCGTAGCTTCCGGCGGATATCGTGATTTGAACGGTTGAAAGGAAGTAAGATTATATAGTTGCATCCGGTATCTTACAATATCTCCTTTTAGAATTATCGATTGGCGAATTCGTCGAAAATCTATTCGGGTAAGTTATTCTGCAAATTGATTTGAATATCTTATCGCCATTTTTATTTTAGGGAATCATTACATTTCGGGCGAAACCTTGATGAACTTTATGCTAACGGAGTATTTTCTCTTTATGGATTTTTATGCATTCGACATTTTCGTGAGTTAACGATTTGTATGTTTTTAAAATAAAAGTTTTTTCTTATTTTTAAAACGCTGATTTCTATAATGATGTTAATTTAACTTCAACGGTAATTCATGTATGTTGTTTTCTGTCTCTGAACTTGTTTCATTTTTAGAAAACCTTATCACAAACTTATAAACCATTTCAGTTAGGTTTAGGGATGATTGTAATAACTTAGTTCGGTTTCGTTACTCAGTTTTTCGCCTACCTTTTATTTCACTAATTGATTCAACCTTTACTTCACCTCTATAAAACTATATTGATATCATTGCTTCAACTAATTTATTCAACCTTTATTTTAATTCTGTGAACCTACCTTAATATTAACATTATTGCTAATTTATTCTACCTTGATTTTAATTCTACGAAACTATTTTAACATTAACATCATACTAGTGACTTCATGAATCTAGTTTGATCTTTACTAAGGGAACCATTTGCTTTTATTCGAGTCGTTTAATTTTAATCACGGAATGACTTGGTTGTTCGGCATCGCCCTTTAATTCAATTAAGGTATTTTATTAACCGAGGAACTATTTAACCAATAAACCAATATATGAAAACTCTGATTCTAATCTATAACTACGTTAACTTTAATTGTTTCAATCATTTAACCATAAATTGTGTATATTTACGCAAGATTCTCTCCAAAAGTGAAACAAATTCAGTTTAATTCAGAAGTTATTTGTCTTTAATTATTAATCAATCATTTAATCGAATCGAGTTAATAAATTATTTATTGAATAATTTTCCCATTTAATTTAGTATACCAATGATTAGTTTATTACACGTTATAGATTTCAATTAGTTATATCAACGATTTTAATTTGTTTTACCCCCGTACCCTTTCCCTTTAATAGACCTTAGGCGCATTTTGTGTTCATATTATATTTACTGAGTGCCCACTGGACTACTCGGTGTGATGATTTTAAGCCGTTTGTAGTATGATTTTAGGTCGATTTTACCGAATTGAGAAACGAGGAAGCAGCCAGAGACTTCTTCCTTATTTCTCGCTTCAGCTATAGGGATAAATATTGACGTTACGACCGCTGCGTTGCGCACGCTGAGTCTTCACGGGTACATATCATTGGCGATTTTCCACGCACTTACATGCATCTGTACTATGTAGATTTTATTTACTTGCGTTATGTGTCGGCTGTGGGCCGGAAAAATTTCGACATTTTAATTTATAAAAACATATAAAACAAGTTATATATATTAATAATATTTATTAATTAGGACAAAATAACAGAATTACCCTTCATAACCATTCCAAAAAGTTTCACACAATAGCATAAATATCATAAAAGAAAGCATAAATGCCTCTCTCCCCACGTCGCCGTCAGGCAGAGCTCTACAGAGATGCTATGAACGTGACGTGGAAAGAGGGCTCCAACCAAAATATTTCTCACCTAAAAATTCGGATTTTCACAATAATTTCAAATCGAAAATATAGTCTGTGTCGAACAACAGTTTAGATTTTCAAAACAATTTTCAAAATGGTTCTAAAAATAGTTAAATTTCGAAAACGGTTAAAATGGTTAAGTTAAATGTGAAAATGGATCAGTATTTATACCTATTTTTCTCGCGTGTGAAATTTGATGCAGTAAAACAAAATTCGACCTTGTTATTTTCTAGTAAATTCTATTCTTTAATTTTATTATTTTTTGACTTATTTTTATAATTTTTTATTTCGAATTTTTATTGAATTATTACTAATTCAAAATTTTCGATTTAAATTTCATTTTAATGAACTTTAATTGATTTTTTCAATTTCGTCGAATTTGTTGTGTTTTCTTGTTGTATTTGTGTAGGTATCGTGCGGATCTTGGTGCATTTTGTTATTATTTTAATTTATTTTTATGTTTATTATTTTATATTTAATTCTCTTATTTTCTTATAATTTATAGGGTTTAATTGGTGTTTCCAGGTTTATTTAAATTGCATGTTATTTTTGCGTGTGTATTTCTGATCCATTTAAACATTTTCCAAGGCCGTTTACGTTGTGGCCCAACACTTATATGAAATCAAATCGTGCCGTGAAGATTAAACCGTTGGAATCCATATCGGTGGTTGGGCTGAAATGAGGTCAAAGAAATTAAAGACTACAATATCATGTTAGCCGGTTGATTTGTTGTTAAGGGCCGGTAAATCTCTTAGGTTTCACAGCAATAAATTTTCCTCCGTTTTATTATTGATTTTATAATTTTCAATTTTTTATTGAATTACTTAAGCTAAACTAACTTCGTGCTGGAATTAATCAATGTTTGGGTTTGGTGATGTTCGTCCCTTATTTATGCGGAGGGTTGAAAAGGTATTACTATTATTTCAATTAATAAAACACACTGTGGTTCGAGATATAAGTATGTCGCATCGTTTTAATTCCTTAAATTAAACTACTGAACTTTTAACTAATAAACTACTTTATTTATTCAACTGACGTCTTGGTTTTAATCGCGGATCCACCTTACTTTTCCAGTATTTTATTTCGATTTTTACTAGTGGATCACTTTATTATTTAGTGAAGAATTGTTTAGTTTTACCCAAAGGTTATTGAATCAATTTTACCAATAGATCATCCTGAGTTTTCCTTGCTAAGTACCTTAAATTTTGTAATGGGTTTCCTTATCGTTAATTTACTTTAATCAATAAATAAGCTAATTAATTTTAATAAACTATTTTCAACTTTTGAATTGATGACCCCAAGCTTTACTTCCTTTTTACACAAGAATTATGTGAGTTTAAGCAAAATTTATTTTATCCAAATTACCTTAATTCTGAATCAATGAGTTAATTTAGTTTAAACCGTGAGTCACTTAAATTTTCCAAATAATTATTTTATTTGATCTAAACTAATCAAGGAGACATTTATTTTTATTTGAAAATCATTTAAATCAATGGATAAATTTAATTTAAGGGACTCACTGAACTACTTATGATATTTTATTATTTTATTTTTTATTTCAATGACGTAAATGCAATTTAACATACTACTAATTAAATTATTTTCAAATATCAATTCAATTTATTTATACCAACGATTTCAAATTGATTTATCCCCGTACCCGTTCCCTTTAATAGATCCTAGGCGCATTTGTGTTTACATTATATTTATTGAGTGCCCACTGGACTACTCGGTGTGATAATTTTAAGCCGTGTGTAATGTAAATTTAGGTCGATTTTACAGAATTGAGAAACGAGGAAGCAGCCAGAGACTCCTTCCTTATTCCTCGCTTCAGCTATAGGGATAAATATTGACGTTACGACCGCTGCGTTGCGCACGCTGAGTCTTCACGGGTACATATCATTGGCGATTTTCCACGCACTTACATGCATCTGTACTATGTAGATTTTGCTTTCTTGCGTTATGTGTCGGCTGTGGGCCGGAAAAATTTCGACAAAAATTTCGACAAAAATTTCGACAAAAATTATTTAATTATTAAGTATATAAAACAAGTTATTATTATCAATAATGTTTATTAATTATATAACAATTAAACATAAATTACCATCCATTGACCAAAAATAACAAATAGCATAATATTGCATCAAAATAAAACAAAATGCCACTCTCCCCACGTCGACGCCAAGCAGAGCTCTACCGAGATGCTATGGACGTGACGTGGAAAGAGGGTTCCAACATAAATATTTCTCACCTAAAGAATTATTGAAATAGTTTCAAAACGGTTAAGATTTTCAAAATAATCTGAAAATAGTTTAAAATAGTTGAAAACAGTTTTAAAATTGGCTTCAAGATTTGAAAATATGGTTTAGATTTTCAAAAATGGTTTGAAAAATGGTTAAGTTAAATGTGAAAATGGATCAGTATTTATACCTATTTTTCTCGCATGTGAAATTTGATGCAGTAAAACAAAATTCGACCTTGTTATTTTCTAGTAAATTCTATTCTTTAATTTTATTATTTTTTGATTTATTTTTATAATTTTTTCATTTATAATTTTTATTGAATTATTACTAATTCAAATTTTTCGATTTAAATTTCACTTTAATGAACTTTTATTAATTTTTCCAATTTGTCGAATTTGTTGTGTTTTCTTGTTATATTTGTGTAGGTATCGTGCGAATCTTGGTGCATTTTGTTATTATTTTAATTTATTTTTATGTTTATTAATTTATATTTAATTCTCTTATTTTCTCATATTTTATATGGTTTAATTGGTGATTCCAGGTTTATTTGAATCTTCATGTTATGTTTGCATGTGTATTACTGATCCATTAAAAAATTTCTCAAGGCCGTTTACGTTCTGGCCCAACAGTTCTATGGTGGTTTCTTCCCCATACAACGCACGATTTGGATAAACTGCTGCGTACCCATGACCGAAATCATGTTGGTACTGTACACAACAGCCGAATGCCATTCGAGCAGGTGAGCGCTATCGCTAGTGCTACTCCTCGAAGGACCTTCGTTTTTCCAGTCACTTGCTGCCGATAGAAGGTCTTACGCACTTTACTCTAAAGTCATAGCATCAGCGAACCTTGGCCTTACATCTTTTCCGAGCCGACAATCGTGAGAGTTCTTCTTGGTAGCCACTCTTATTATTCACACTAATCCTTTCCTTGTAATCCCTTCCCTGGCTTAGTATCAGTGTTTTACTAATATTAATTAAAGAGATTTATACTTAAAATTAATAATACAAAATTTAAAATTCGAAGATTTATTAATATAGATAAAGAGACATATAAGATGGGTAATACACGGAACTAGACAGAAATAGAGATTGATTTTACACTAATCGTCAAACATTTCGGAGAAAATTTGTCATTTCTATGATAGTGTTTGGGCAAATTGGATGGAGATGGGAACTGATTGGCTAGAGATCCTATTTCATTCATCCGCATCCATGTCAGTGGCGAAACATCGACGTTTCGCCGGGCGATATGGAGGTGGATTCACATTGATGCTGAAGTCTACCCGAGTAGAGGGTTCTGGCTCGTCAGGGTGAGGTAGGTGTCCGGGTACCATGCCTGTTAGAATAGAAATTTCGCCAGTGTCTAGACCCAGCCGCTCTAGAGTTCGACTTGCCTCCGGTACTTCATTCTCATCGTCCACCAAGTTAATGTGGATCGATCTGGCCGGTGAGTGGAAAGTGACTGTTGGTGCGTATAGCAAATCTGAATCTAAATCAGGGAATTCAAACTCCTGATACGGAGGTGGAAGATCGTGGATGTTATACGTTGTACCGATAGGGTCCGTTGAGCTGAAGAGATTTGCAGCCCTACGGCGTTGTTCGTGACGGCGACGGTCTCGATTTGGTCGTCGTCTGGCTGCACTGGTGCGTGGTTCGACCATGGGAGTTTGCGTATGTTCTGTGCTAGCAGAGGCAGGTATCGAATGGGTAGGAAGAGGTGCATCCATGGGGAGGTGTTGCACTGGGATGATATTCAACTCCCGAGTTAAGACGCTTCCAGGAATGCGAGCCCGGAGTTCAGCGTCGGTGAAAACCTGTCCCTTGCTCCTTTATCAAGACTCGCTGACTGTGAGATTCGACGATTAAATCGTCCCTCGCCCGAGACAGGCGAGAGATCTTTTGATACAACTTCTTGGCTGCATCCAGCGAGAGCCAAGTTCCTTTTAGTCTTCGATACTTTTCCTGAAGAGCTACATGTTCCTCTTCCAGCTGTTCTAATCGCTGTCTGGTAGCGATAATTGATGGGTATAGACGTGGGATCCTGGGTAGATTTGCAGGGCTGGTCATCTAAATGTGAAGAGTGACTAAAAGATAGAATATTGTTCCTTCTCTGAGAAACTTCTGCGCTTATCAGGGTGAAAACAGAATTGGAGTCAAGGGTCTAGTTTTATATATAATGATAGCAATACAATAATATTGATAGAGATGAGGAAGACTTGAGCAATGTTTATGGTACTAAGGTTTGTCATAGTCATTTATAATAATGATAATTTTATCATTAATAATTATACAGTTAATGGTATTGTTAATATTTGCATTAATAATCGCGGTAATAGGCAGTGTCGATTCTAATCATAATGTTAAGGGTCCTAATTAGAGTAGTCCTGTTAGTGGTGTCATTGTGAAATAGTAATTAATGGTAAGGGTATGGATACGTACGTAAATAAGAATTTAAGTTTACTAACGATAGATAATAATAAAAATATTAATATTATCATTAATAATAACTATGACAGAAATGGTAACACTAATGATGGTGATAATAATGATAACGCTAATAATAATAATAGTAGTCATAGTAATGGCAATAACGATAATAATAATAATAATAATAGTAATAACAATAATAATAATGACAATAATAGCAATAATAATAATAAGAAATTGTACTAATAATACTAGTGATGATGTTGGTAATAATAATAATAATGATAATAATAATAACAATAATAATAATAACTAAAAGACATCGTCGATAATAATAATAATATTAAGGTTAATAATAAGACTAGTGGTACAAATACTGCTAATAATGAGGCTAATAATACTAATTCTAGTGGAGATGCTCTGAATACCGATAGCAACCATAGTGGAATATTAATAATTACGAAATACCAGTAATAGTTGTGCTTAGTAAAATCCACAATTCGTATTAACAGAGATAAGCATACGTAATCATTTGGATGACAAAGTAGTCGCGTTAACTGCGGCAATTGATAACGGGTGTGTTAGCGATCGATGGGAGAGAAACATCAAGAGACAACTTCAAAACAAATTGGCACACCAAGATAGGAGAAATCTACTATGTGGCTATCATTAAAATGTGTGTTGTTAGTGACGATATTATTGATTTCTCGTGGTGGCATCAATGAAATTATATGGATTATTATCGATCAATAAATATGTGATTTCAATTGTCAAGCGACAAAAATCGATATCGTTAGAAGATCTCTCATCTATTGATCAGCTAAGGAACGATAGCAGAATTTGCCGATATTGTTCTATCTCAAAGCATTATCAAAATGGACCCGAGATGTCTAATTCCAACTGCAATGTCGAAACTGGCAGTGGTTATTTCTACTTAATGGTCGGATAGTCATTGCAACGTTGGTCGTCCTGTGCGTGATCCAGATCTGTTGGGCTATTCCCGTGGACTAGGAACTATTGATTATTGCTGTTAATTCTCGTTACTCAAGGAAATTTCAATTCATGACTTTATCTAGATTGAAGTAATTGATCTCGTGGTCTCTATTTTTCGGGCCGATACTTTCTACTACTCGGGAGATCGAACGCGGCAAGATAGCTATCATCGTCACCGTAGCTTAACGGGTCAGTGAAAAATCTCTCCATCTGTTTCTCCACTTCGCTGGATCAGAGTATTTCTATTGTGGTTAAAAATTTTGAATGTCCAATTAGATGGAGCTAAAAATCCGCTTCAGCGTCCTACATCGATCGTTCCTTACTTATTTAAATGAACATGAATATGCGGACGAGTATCAATGCGTGTATATGCGTGTGTAGATATTGATGGTGGTTAATGTTTCTTTTCTATGATTTTATAAATAAAAGTTCTGACACTTCTGTTGTTGTTAGTTTTCCCTGTTATTAATTATTAAATCACTTTTCACTTATGCTTATCCCTTCTGCCCGGTTCTACTCATCGTATTTTCGAGGCAAACAAAAAAATGCGTCCTATGAGATCGCTACGCGACCTTCCCTAATTCCCCTACCTGTTGTCGAACTTCCCATAATTTAAAATTCTGCTCGTTCCGGCAACATTTTTCAGTAGCCGCTACGAGGCGTTCAACGATGCACTGCGTGGAGGTCCTGTGCGATTGCCAGACCCTACTGCGTACGACCGAGGTTTCAATGGAACACAACCCACGAGCGCAACTAGGAAACTTAATCCGCCAGCCGGCACACGATCCGTCCCATTGATAGCTATTCAATTACTATACATATATATTGATTTTAAGGGGGCCTCGTATATAAAATAATATGTATATATAAATTCATAAGAGTATTAAGCAAACATTACGAACAAACATATAGAATTATATTAACTTGAAAAGAGACATTTAATAACTTAGAAAGAGACATTTAATACATAAAAACTCCTTATTTCGAAAATTCGTTGTAAAACTTGCAAAGGTTAACAAAGTATAAAATTTGTTATAAGACCAAATAATGAAATTTGTCACTGTATTTATACTATTTTCATGCGTGTGTGCGACCAATGAGCGATTTTTCGCCATTTTTAGGGCTTTTTAATTATTTTATTAATTTTAAACTATTTTTATTATTTTTTTGTGCATTTTTCTCTATTTTTTGATATATAATTTGTATTAGAGTTAAATTTTATTTCTATTATTATTTTACTATAATATTATTTTTAGCCCTCGTTATTTGTTTTTCTTTTATTCTTTTATATGTTTTATTTTATTTTTGATCTCTTCTTTTCGGTGCGTGCTTATGTTCAGTGACTTGTATCATTTTTATCTTTGTTTTACTTTTTCTACTATTTTTGTTTAAATTGTGGCTCTGAGCCCAACACAATTCTCAAGGCTATTTGTGTGCTGGCCCAACATAAAACACTCCGGGGCCTGTAAAATTGCGACCCGCAATTTCTAAAATATTCAAGCTATGAACTATACAGAGTTTACGTTTTCCATTCAATTGGGTCTGCGAGCTACAGGGTCGTGACCTCAAAACCCACATGCAAAAAAAAATTTCATACAATATACATCAATATATGGAATACAAGATGAAGTGAAAGAGGACCTACAGTCCGGTTATGATCACACATAAAGAATAGTTAATAGTAGTGGGATACAGGCCCTCTAGCTCACAGGCCCTCTAGCTCACATACCCCCCACCCCCCCAAAAAAAATTTTTTTTGCGCTAAGTTTAAAAGTACAAATTTTTAGAACAAAGACCATGACTCATTCAAGGTCATTGGATGACTCATCAAAACTTTAAAACAAAGACCATGACTCATTCAAGGTCATTCAAGGTCATGGAAAAGTAGGTCAAGGTCATTCAAGGTCATTGGATGAATCATCATTTTTTCAAAAAATTTTCTATGTTTAAAAGTACATTTATTTTCAAGGTCATTCAAGGTCATTGGATGACTCATCGTTTTTTCAAAAATATTTCTATGTTTAAAAGTACATTTATTTTCAAGGTCATTGGATGACTCATCGTTTTTTCAAAAATATTTCTATGTTTAAAAGTACATTTATTTTCAAGGTCATTCAAGGTCATTGGATGACTCATCGTTTTTCAAAAAATTTTCTATGTTTAAAAGTACATTTATTTTCAAGGTCATTCAAGGTCATTGGATGACTCATCGTTTTTTCAAAAATTTTTCCTATGTTTAAAAGTACATTTATTTTCAAGGTCATTCAAGGTCAAGGTCATTCACGGTCAAGGTCATTCAAGGTCAAGGTCATATTATTTTTAATTATTTTTAAATTTAAATTTACTACTTATAAAAATAAGTAGTATATATTTGTAAATTATTATTATTATTAATATTATTATTAATATTAGTATTATTATTATTATTATTATTATTATTAATATTATTATTTTTCAAGGTCATTCAAGGTCAAGGTCATGGAATTTTTAAACATTTTTAAATTTAAATTTACTACTTATAAAAATAAGTAGTATATATTTGTAAATTATTTTATTATTATTATTATTATTATTACTATATAATGAAAACCAAGACATATACAACAAATTTATTATAAAGAGATAATTCTACTATAGTAGTATTGTCGAAGAGCTTTATTCAAAGCCCATTCCACATACTTCCGATATCGGGCGGCGCAGCAATGACATCCATCACCACAAGGGTATTCGGGTTCCATATCTTTTGACAATTTGTTTTGTTCGATATCCCATAGGAACTCATCTATTACAGTAAATATCCATATTGATGTATGATTGAATATCAAGTCTGGAATTATTGATGCCGGCTTATCCATGATTCCATGTATTTCTGGATAATAAAATTGCAGGCGTTCTTTAATAACTTTAAAATAATCATCTGAAAAGCAAGTAATAATAATAATAATATTAATAAATTACCGTAATGTTTAATTTCATTCATAGCTTGAACTGCGCTCGGTACAACCATTTTAATGATAAAAAATGAAATAACAATTACTTTTATACTAATTTAGACACACACACACACACATCTTTAGCTATAAACAATAAATATTAATTTATATAGATTTGAAAATGATTAAAGAAATTTTAATAATATTATTAGTTTTTAATATGGCCAACTCAATTGTTGTAACCGTTCAAGGTAAAAATTCAACAAGATGTGTATGTCCTGATACCGCTGTATTGATGGATATTTTGTATATGATAGATAGGCCTAGATATTTGAAAACTCCAGTCAAAAGATTATCTGAAAGAATGAGTAATTTAGAATTCCGATTTGAACATACATATGAGACTTTAAAAAGAGCTAAAAACGAATTATATGATGATATTATATATTTAAATAAGACCATTGGTATTATCAAAAATGAATTAAGAAAATCAGTATTAGAATTAAAAGAAAATCATAAACTTAATGAAAAAATGATGAATCAAGTTCAATATAGTATAAAATTTTATTCTAATAAAACAACTGATCAGTTCAATCGTATAATAAAATTACAACAACCAGTTAACAGTGGTGGCAACAACTTGAAAGAAGTCAACAGTGCCAACAAATCATCATTGCCATTTCCATTATATATTTTTACATATTTTCTTAGTATTACATGATTCTGATTGGTCGAATATAGTATAAATAAGCTTACACTTTCATGTATTTTTATAAAATGCCAGAAACTAAATTTTTTATAACTTTGTTGAATGAGCTGGTCTCTAATAATAGAGAAGAAGATGAAATCATTAAAAACATGAAATTTATGGTAAACCGTACCGAGAAAATCGTTGAAGACATTCCATTCGATTATGAAAAAATTCTCAATTTGCCACCATTGGAGAGAAAGAAGGCATTCCAATCAATATTTAGTTACATGTTTGATGAAAATAATAAATGGATGCGAATAATAGTAGGATTAATGTACATGAAACACATGATATTAAAATCTGGATCCGACTATGAAAATTATTTCCAATGGTCTATAGAGGTATATTACTTTCTATTCGTATTAATTTATTATTATTTAGGTGATAGAAACAAAAATCGATCCGTGGGTAGAATCAAACGGTGGATGGACAGCTATTATTCAAGTTGCCGCAGAAGCCAAACGCTCTGATATTTATATCGAGAATTGCAAATTTTTATTAAAACTATTCACTGGAGTATCTGTTTTATATTTATGTAACAAGGTTTATCATAGATTTTAATAAATATTTCTTTGTTATTTTTATTAATAAAAACTATATTTTAAAGATTTATTGATTATTACATGTACATTCTTCATCACCACAAGATTCTATCATAATATTTTCTATAACATGATCAATACAATTCTTAAATTCGGTAGGCTCATCTTTTTCGGTATCTTCTTCAACATTAATAATTTCTTCAGAATCATTAATAATTTCAGTATCTCCATCATTAACAATTTCATCACTCTGACATCCAGAATCACTCTGACATTCAGATTCGCAATCCGATTCTTTACTCAATGCTTCAACTAGAGTCAACATATCTCTAATTTTTACACCGGTTATTTCTTCAAGTTTATCAAACAAAAAGTTTATTAAATATTCTAAACCAAAATTAATTAATTATTTATATTTTATATTTTACCTTTTTCAGACATCATTTTAACACTATTTTAAAACTACTTATAATTTTGTTTATAGAATAACAAAGAAACATTAATACATTTATTAAACACTAAACACTAAAATAACTGTGAAAGTCTAGCAGTAACAATTTTCCAGATTGGAGAAAGCACATCGTTTTGATCTGCTTTATATCCTTGGATTGTTATTGTTATATACCAGTTTTCCTGTTCTTTGAATCCAATTTCTGTAAATGCATCATAATATCTGGTATATTGACTCGTGAAGAACGCATTTTCATTGCATTTTAAATTGGAATTGATCTTTTTGAACGTATTATCAATATCCTTGATATCTAACATTGAGAGAGTGCCAGCAAGAGATTGAAATTGAGTCTTATTGAGTTTGACTGGATTTGCCAATTGCATATTAATAGGCTCCTTTAAAAAATACATTTTATAATTGTGGAACATCTGAACTGGTTGGACGCTTATTTTCTTGGTCATGTTTGATTTATGATCTCTATAAGGTGGTGACGCACTTTTATACCCTTGACTGATACTGATTAACCAATCAGAATCATGCATGATAAGTGCATGATAATTGCATGTTAAGTGCGTGACTGTATGTAAATTAACTAGTTGAGTTTTATGATTTTACACATATCATCTATATAAAATGTATTATTATTATTATTATTATTATTATTATTATTATTATTATTATTATTAATATTATTTTTATTATTAATATTATTACTATTATTATTATTATTGTTATTACCAAAACTAACAAAATTACTATTATTATTATTATTATTATTACCAAAACTAACAAAAATAAAACTATTACTATTATTATTATTATTATTATTACCAAAACTAACAAAAATAAAACTATTACTATTATTATTAATATTATTACCAAAACAATAACAATAAAACTATTATTACCAACACTAACAAAACAAAACAAAAAAAAAATAAATAAAATTCAATACATTTATTTTCGAAAAAGTTGGTATTTCGAAGAATTTCTAACTGATTTTGCCTTCTGGTTCGAACATACAAAGACATTTTGTTGACATGTTGTATAGATTGATAGATTGTCCTATATCCATGGTAACTGTAATTGACTGTATTTTAAGATCCTTTATTCTATATTGTAATTTATTGACATCTAAAGGTTTCTTACATCCCATGATTCTGCATTTGCCGGATTTGAAAAATATTATAGGGTATTTTCCACTCCTATCTACAATTTGCTGGGGTTTACCATTTGGAAACGTCATTTTTGATACATCGAAAGTTCCTTTATAATTTATATTTGATAACATAATTAAACAATAAAGAAATATTAAGCTATATATATAATTTTTAGGAAGAGTTCATTAAATCATATAATATAAACAAAAACCTATAATTACACAAATTAATAATGGAATTAAGAAATGATGCGGTATATCAAATCGTTGGCCCAAGTGGTAGTGGTAAAACTATGTTTGTGTGTAAATTACTGAAATCTAATTTATTTCAAACAAAATTCAACAAGATTTATTGGCATAAGGGTGCAGATGAAGAACATGGATTAACTCAAGATAATTTCTGTAAATTGAAAAACATGAAAATAGTAAAGGGTTTCGATAAAAACTGGTCAAGTCGATTAAGGAAAGGTGATGTCATCATTATTGATGATTTGTATCAGGAAGCTAATAAAGAAAAGGATTTTAATAATTTATTCACAAAAATCAGTAGACATGTTGGTGTTACTGTGATCTTTATTACTCAAAATCTATTTCATCAGGGTGGCGCCCATCGAACAAGGAATTTAAATGTTCAATATTTAGTTATTTTCAAGAATCCTAGAGATGCAACAGTTATTGATTTTCTTGCTCGACAGGCATACCCTAATAATCGTAATTTTCTCATCAATGCATTTCAAGATGCTACAAAATCACCACATGGATATATATTTCTTGATTTCACACAACAATGCAATGATGATTTACGGGTAAAAACCGATATTTTCAATAAAGAAGGTGCCATGGTATATAAACAAAGTTATAAACTTTAACATGTAAAAATGTTTATGAAATCCAGGCTTAAAAATATCCGAAAACTTAGACAAAGTATTAAAAAGACAATAAATAAAGTTCCACCAAAAACCAGTTATACACCATCTAAAAAGCTAATAACCGAGAATTACCCTGCAATGAATCTTATTTCGAAAAACATTATTAAAAAGAGTAAGAAAACAGATAAAATTGTAAAAAATCATAGGAGTTTCCCATATTTTAATGCATTGTTAAAGGCTTCGAGTATGAAAAGAATGTCTATTTTACAATCATTTCCAACTTTTGTTGTCGATGATTTACTCAAAATTCTATTAAAAGTAGTCAGAGGTAAAATTAAAATCAGTAATTCTAAAAAAATAGTACTGAATAAACATCGTAAGCCTTTGTTATCACTAGTAAATAATAAAAATCGACAGCAAATGAGAAAAATCATATATAAACAACAAGGTGGTTTTATCGGAGCAATGTTACCATTAGCATTATCATTATTATCACAATAAACGATGGGGCAATCATTACCTAATGTTAAATTAAAATTTAAATCATCTTGTTGTAATGGAGAAGATTTGGACGAACCCAGAAGACGAAGCAGGTTTCGGTGGAGTGGCAAAGTTAAAGAAAAGAGTCCCAAAGTCGAAAAAGGAAACGCAAAAGTGGTTGTCAGATCAGCTTGCGTACAGTTTAAACAAACCAATGCGGAAAAGATTTCCAACGAGAGCTTATAAGACATTCGGTATTAATGATTTATGGCAAATGGATTTGATGGAGATGATACCGATTTCGAAAATTAACAAGGGTTATAAATATATTTTAACGTGTATTGATGTTTTCAGTCGTTTTGCCCGCGGTCTACCAACAAAGACAAAATCTGCAGAGGAAATATCTAAAGCAATTAACTCAATGTTTAAAAATGGGCATCCAGATAATTTGCAAACCGATTTAGGTATTATTATTATTATTATTATTATCATTATTATTATTATAGGCAAGGAATTTTACAATAGTAAAGTTAAGCAAATCCTGGATCGTCTCAAAATAAATCATTATTCTGTACATTCTCAATACAAAGCCGCTCATGTTGAAAGATTTAACCGGACATTGAGGGATAGATTGAAGAAATATTTCGTGCATCAAGGTAATAAAATATGGATAAATGTATTACCGAAAATACTTGTTAGTTATAATAATTCATCACATCGAGGTCTGAATGGCTTGAGACCCGTAGATATCAGCTCGAAAACACGAGTACGATCTAAAACAGTTGCTATTACAAAACCAAAATATAAACTGGTGATCACGTTAGAATTAGTAAAATATCTGCTTCACCTTTCATCAAAAATTTCGATAGTAATTGGAGTGATGAGGTATTTCAAATAACTAAAATTAATACTAAACAGAGTCCTGTAATGTATGTTATTAAAGATAGTGATAACAATTTAATACAAGGTAAATTCTATGAACAGGAATTACAAGTTATTTCCAAACCTACAGTGTTCAGAATTCAGAAAATATTGAAAACTAAAATGGTGGGTAAGGATAAACAATACTATGTCAAATGGCATGGATATCAAAAACCTTCATGGATATCATCAAAAGACCTAGTAAAATGAGTTTCTATACAATTTTACCGAGTAATAGTTGCCCACTAATCCATCCGGAAAATCAAGCAAGTAAATTTATGGTTGATCTTCAAAATCCCATTTATTTACATGGAAATTGGGAAGTTGCTTTGCAAGACTTTACATTTGTGTACAATACTTTTCCATTTTATAGTCATTGTAAAATCGGATTCAAGAAACGTGTACCCAAAACCTGTAGTGGTATTTTCTCAATCAATAATTTTGAACGATATTGTCATATTCCGAATCAGATTTTAGATGAAAATTGTGGCATGTTTTTCAAAGATGGATTGAATGTTAGTTGTGATTATAGTCCATTTACAATAAAGTTTGAAAGTATTGAGGATGCCAAGCGAATGGGTTGTGATAAGCTTAGCATTGTTGTTCCTGGTACTGAATACCTAATACGTTTCAAAACATTTGAGGAGAAAAGTGTAACAATCGAAAACATCAAAATATCACTATCATATATTAATGAGGTGGAAGATACATTTACATTTACTAATGATTTATATATTGAAACACTTGAAGAATTACATAAATATATTTCATTCAATTGTTTACATATTTAAAACTATTGAATTTGTTAAAGATGGAATATGCAAATTCAGTCTGAATAATAACATTTGTGAAGTTACATTTGATAAAAATTTGGCTAATACATTGGGATTAGATAAGCAAACATATAGGGCAAGTGCTTTTGGTGTACGCAAACCAAAAATAATAAAACTTCATAGGCAAATGTTCATATATACTAACATCATCGATCCTATAATTGTTGGTGATTCTTTGGTTCCTCTATTGAAATCTGTTTGGGTTGATAAACATGATCAGGATGAAGTTGTCAATATAAATATCGATAATCCCATGTACTTACCGGTATCAACATCATGTATAAACAATATAGAAATAAATATTCGTGATGATAGCGGTAAATTTATTGAATTTAGTAAAGATACAAAAAACTCATTTGACATTACATTTTCGTAAATTAGATGGCCAATAACGATATTATTAGTATGTATAGTGGTAGCCAAAGTGGTGGCGAATTACCATATTTTATTGGTAAACAGTATGGATCAGGTTGGTTGAGAACAATTGGTAGATTTGCACTTCCTATTCTTAAACGCCTTGGTAGTTTTGGTATGAAAACTGCTAAAGATGTGATAATGAATGAGCAGAAAATATTGCCATCTCTGAAATCAAATGCATTATCCGAGTTAGGGAAAGTTCTACCTAGTGTTGCAGGTATGTTTCAAAAACAAGAACCTGCACCGGCACCAGCTCAAAAACGTAAAAGACATCATAAACATATAAACAAACGAATGAAAGGACATGGAACTATATTTCAAAAATGATTTGTGGTAAATCTGAATTGTGTTTATTTGATAGACCCTCTCCCCATGCAGTAATTGAAATGGGGGCCTTTGAAGATGTATTCCC
The DNA here is from genome assembly GCA_022537955.1 of Schmidtea mediterranea. NCBI lineage: Eukaryota > Metazoa > Platyhelminthes > Tricladida > Dugesiidae > Schmidtea > Schmidtea mediterranea. The sequence continues at coordinate 10,991,457 of CM039679.1, forward strand.
GATGAATTCTATTATGGATAGTAGAACTGATATTGAATTTTATATTAATGGTTCCCAAACTGAATATCTAGATTTGAACGATACATTGTTAACTGTTCAGATCAAAGTTGTAGATAAAGATAGAAAACCGTTGGGTGAACCTAGTGATGTAATACCAAACAATTTCTTGTTTCATACGCTTTTTAAAGATGCAGTTCTCGGATTTAATAATATCAAGATTGAGGGTGGAAACAGTACATATATTCACAAAGCTCTAATAGAAACTATTATAAATTACAATAGTGATACTAAAAATACATGTTTAACTCCTATGGGTTATGGTAGTGATGATGATAGGAAAAAGTGGATTAAAGGATCGAAATTATTTACCATGTGCTCATCATTACAACTCGATTTTATGGATCAACCGAAATATTTACTGCCAGGTGTTAATGTGCACATTAGATTGAAAAGATCTGATTCGGCATTATCACTAACAAGTGCCACCACAGCTCCAATTCTTCAATTAGTTGATGCAAAATTATTGGTAAGAAGAGTTCGGGTTGAGCCCTCTGTATTAGCCGGTCATCAACTGGGGCTTAATTCTAAGCATGCAATATATCCATTGAAAACAAAGGAAATTGTTCAATTTGCAATTGCTAAGGGATCAGCTTCTTTCTATAAGGAACAAATATTTGGAGATAGAAGAATGCCCAACTTTATATTGGTAACATTTCAAAGTGAATCTCAATATAATGGATCATACTTAACATCGAGCTCAATTTTCAAAAACTTTGGTGTAACATCGCTAACTTTATCGAAAAATAGTGATTATAGAGAAACATATACTCAAGATTTCGAAAATGATAATTATTGTGCTACATATATGCAGAGTATAGTTAGAAATATGGGTTATTTGGATAAAAACCTTAATTGTGGTATAACTCTTGAAGATTTTAAAAGCAAATATCCATTCTTCACATTTGTTTTGGCACCCGATTTCGATTTAAATCAGAGTCAATTACCTCAAAATGGTAATTTACGATTAGATATAAAGTTTGCTAAAGCTACAACTGAACCGGTACATGTTGTAATATATGGCGTATTTGAAAATGAGGTTCAAATAACTGCAAACAGAACAGTATTGGTTTGAACTAACATTGTTGGTTTGAATGGTATAAATGTATAGACAATTTATGATAATTTGTCATGGAGTAAGTTTTTAAATGTATTATTAATATTATTGATGTAGTTCTGTTCAGGTCTATCGAATTGGAAAACAAATACTAGGACATGAATTTTTAGGGGTTTTTCCTCTTGATAAAATTCCATATTTACGTAATAATCAAGCCATAATCGTCAATACTCAATCATCTCATCTCGGTGGAGAACATTGGTTAGCAATATATATGAAGCCTAGCAAGATATTTGTATTTGATCCTATGGGTTTCTATTATCCGGCTTTAATGGTTTCGAAACTGCAAACAATGGGTAAACCTATTGTCTATAATAAAACTATGTATCAAAAACCATGGACATTAACATGTGGTCAACATTGTTTAGCTTGGTTATTATCCAAGAGATTTGATGATTAATAAATGTATTAATGTTTATTGTTGTGTTTTAACTATTAATATTTTTATTTATTATTACTTTTTTATAAATATTATTATTTTTATTATTATTATTATTATTATTATTAATATTAATATTATTATTATTAATATTATTTTTTATTATTATTATTATAAATATTATTATGTGTTTAATTAAAGCTAATGCATCATCACAAAGACAGTGCATGATAAGCGCGTGATAAGTGCAAGACAAGTGCGTGATCATCACATGATAAGTGCATGCATACACAAAATTGAATAAAGAAAACACATGCAAACTCAATGTATGTGATTTACAAAGAACACATGCCTACACACTCAAAACATAATAAAGAAAACACATACAAACTCAATGTATGTGATTTACAAAGAACACATGCCTACACAGAATAGGCTGCATGCGTAAAAATCTCTCACCTATATGTGTGTATTGCTAAAATGTGATTGGCTAAATCCTGAAAATATTATTCTCTTTATAAACATTGACAAAAGTAGAATTTGTCACAATTATTTCAAAATTTTACTCGCGGGATTTCAAAAAATTTAAAATGGAAAACGATAGTATTTTAAGAAAATTATTGGCGGAGGGAAACGGTAAGTTTTTATTTTATTATTTCTTTTATTTATTTATTATTAAGGTACATTTAATTGGTATGATGTCACCGAAAAAGATAGCGAAGACGAAATCGATCATGGTAAATTTTTTATTTTATTTTATTATTTTTAAAACCATTTTAGTACATTTGGATAGAGATGAAAATGCTGATGCCCCCGTTTCTGGGGAAGACCACAATTATGCCCCCGTTTCTGGGGAAGATTTGAATGAACCAATTAATGCTGATGCCCCCGTTTCTGGGGAAGACAACAATTATGGCCCCGTTTCTGCTGACGTTTCTGGGGGAGACGAGATTTCATATAAAAAATGTAGGATTTTTATTATTTTTAATTATTTTTAATATATTTTAATGAACATTATTATTTTTTTAAATATGTTAAGGAGCATTATTATTTTAAAATTTATCATTATTTTATAAGAGTATTTAATGAGTATAAGTTAATAATTTGTAAAGCATTATAATACTTTAAATATTATTAATTTATAATAGCAATATATGATTTGAAATATATTATTTGAAATATTATTTGAAATAGAAATATATTATTTGATAATAATTATATATTTATCAGGTCGTTTGTATAAAAACTATTGCCAATCTGGAATTGGTCATAACTCGAAATGCCATACGACTATGGAAAGTTACTATGGTCATAGATTCTATGGCATCGACTTTTTTATTTGCCCTAAATGCGATACAGCCCAAGACATTGAATATCTAGAGTTTTATAAGAAACACTCTAGCCATTTAAATCAATTTAAAATTAATAAAAAGACATTATTTCAAATGATTAATGCGAAAAATGCTAGTAATAATAACACAAACAATACAAAGATCACTAAAAACAATAATACAACTGTTACTAAAAAATTAAAAAGACCTGCTGATAAAATCGTGCCGTGTATCCCTGCTAAAATTAAAAAAATAGAAATCATCATTAGTGATGACGAAACTGAATATAATCAAATAGGGGGTTCTGTAAATATTGAAATAAACGATGAACCTGAAATAGAGATTGACTTAAGAGGTTCCCGTAAAAATATTCGATTTGATTTAGAAAATCAAAATCTTGTTCAAATCGCCCTAACTGATAAACTTGTAAATAAATTACAAATCGAAATAAAGAAAATGGGATCTGTAAAAGTTCAGTTTACAGCTCTCATTCAATTTGAAAAAGATGGGGAAATAAAAGATAATTTCTTTTCGAATAGCGCGTGTGTCTTTTCCGATAGTTTTCTTGCAGATGGTGTGAGTCGGTTAAATGAGAAAATCGAAAAATTCACATATTTAGGAAGTGGGTGGCGCGTAGTTAAGATTCGCGAAATCGATTTAATTTTAACCACGTATTATCCTGTAAGTCGATTAGCCGGCATAGTTTTATCCCTACGCCTGAATCTCTAGTAGGTAAAAAGGCTATTGTAAACGTTAAAAACACAGATCATTCGTGTTTTATATATAGTGTCTTATCGATTTTAAAGCGTGATATAGTTTTAAAGAATAGGGAGCGTGTTTCTTCTTACACTACTTTTATGGATGAATTGAATTATGATTCAATTACAGATTGTCCAATGAGACTCTGTAACATACCAAAATTTGAGAGAAATAATAGCGATTTAAATTTGGCCATCAATGTCTTTGAATATAACAACACCCCTTCTAAACAATTGAATGACATTGATTATGTACCTCATCATCCTCACCTTGCCTTAATTCATCGAACAAAGGTTATCGGTGGTAACCCGATTAATCTTTTATTATTACAAGACGGTGATAATTTTCATTATACAGCAATTTTTAATTTAAATAGACTGTTGAATTGTCGTTCGAGTAGTGAATGTAACACCAGAATTCACGTAAAATGGTGTCCCATTGTTTAAACGGTTTTTATTATGATAAAACCTTTAAGGCACATGTTGATTTGTGCGCTAAAAATCAAATAGGAACAACCCTATACACGCTCCCTGAAAATAAAAACTTAATATTTAAAAATTATTCTAAAATGATTACCCCACCATTCGTAATTTATGCGGATTTTGAGGCTGTTTTGCCTAAAGATGTAAAACATCATCAAATACACATGCCGATATCAGCAGGCTTATTATTAATAAATAATTTAACAAATACTACACAATATTTCAGTTTTATAGGCTTGGAATGTGTATTGGAATTTTTAAAGAAGGTAGAGGAAATTGCTGTCACAATTGTCCTACCATATTATGAAAATCATGGTAAAAAACCTATGAATAATCTTACTTCTAATGAGGAGCAGCAGTTCATCGCATGTAGAACTTGCTATCTTTGTAAAAAACTTATTAGAAATAAAGTTAAGGACCATGATCATTTTACAGGTCAGTCTCTTGGTGCTGCCTGTCGTAACTGTAATATAAATAGGAAAATAAGCAAACAGTTACCTATCGTCTTTCATAATTTGAGAGGATATGACCTTCATCATATTTTAAAGTATGGATTGAATGAATTTCCGTCTTGGAAATTAAATATCATTCCTACAACAACTGAGAAATTCATATCTTTGATTGTAAATATTAAGAAATTAGCTGTTAGATTTATAGATAGTATGCAATTTGTAAATTGCTCTTTAGCCAAGGCTGTAAAAACTCTTACTGATCTACCTCTAACTTGTTCTGCTTTTGATGGTCTTATTGTTAAGGCAAAGGGTATCTTTCCTTATGATTTTGCAGTATCACTAGAGGTCCTTGAATCGACTTATGAACTACCTCCAAAATGGGATTCTGTATCTGATGATGAATACGCTACCGCCCAACTAATTTGGACACAGCAAAATTGCACTACAATGTTAGACTATATGTTAACTTACCTAAAATTAGACGTATTCCTGCTTGCAGACTATTTTCAGCAATTTCGCGCAAAGGCTATTGCTTACAATGGTTTAGAACCTCTGAATTTTTATGGAATTCCTGGAATGTCATGGGCGTCCGCTCTCATGACATTAAAGGAACCCATAGAACTTTTGCAGGACATGGAAATGTTTAATTTCTATGAGGCTGGAATACGGGGTGGGTTAACATTTGTTAACAAACATCATGTTGCAAGTTCTGAAGATACAGAACTCTTGTATATCGACATTAATAATTTATATGGTTGGGCACTTAGCCAAAACCTTCCGTATGGTGATTTTGTTTGGGTGCATGATAATCTGAATGATGTGCTGAGTGAATGTGTGAATGCGAATATTGAATTCCTTCCGTATGGTTATACAATGGAAGTTGACATCAATATCCCTGAGCGTGTGCATCAGTATTTGAATGACTTTCCGCTTGCTCCTGAAAAAATGTGCCCGCCCAATTCAAAAGTTGAGAAGTTAATGCTCACGCATTACAGTAAGAAGAACCATGTTCTTCACTGGAGACTTCTCAAGCTGTATATAGAATTGGGTGCAGAAGTTGAGTGTATTCATAGAGCAATTAAATTTAAACAAGCACCTATTTTTAAAGAATATATACAAAGAAATACAGATTTACGCTCAAACACAAAGTGCGAGCTTTATAGAGATTTGTATAAATTATTTAATAATAGCCTATATGGGAAGTCCGTTGAGAATTTGAAAAAACGGATGAATTTGAGGCTATGCAATTCAGCTGAAAAGATGATTGTATATGCCTCAAAACCGACTTTCAAAAAGTCCATTAAAATAGTGGATGATTTGATTGCTGCTCATCTGAACAAAGATTCTATATGTTTAGACAGGCCTAGCTACATTGGCCAATCAGTTCTAGACCTGTCTAAACTTAGAATGTACGAATTACAATACAAAGAGCTAGCGAAATATCGCGATGAATTTAATTGTGAAATAAATATTGTTGCCGGCGACACGGATTCGTTTTTCCTTGAGGTTAAGCACTGTAAGCTTGACATTCTTTTGCCGGCAATGATAAGAGACAGCCTTCTAGATACCTCAAATTACGACCCGGCACATCCCTTATACTCGAGGAAATTAGATTCTGTGATAGGAAAATTTAAAGATGAAAGCAAAGGTCTCGGGTATAAGGAGTGGGTTTTCTTAAGACCCAAGTGCTACAGTTTATTAGGTAAATCTGATACAATGAGGGCTAAGGGGGTGAAGTTGTTGGGGACTGGCATCAAACATCAGTCTTATTTGGATTGCTACAATAAAAACGTAGTTTTCACAGTACCGCAAAGTAGGATAGGGACGCGGAACCATCAGCTGTACACATTTAAAAACAGTAAAATCGCTTTGAGTAATAACGATGATAAGCGATTGTGGGTGGGGAAAAATACCAGTATCGCATTTGGGCATTATTTTGGGGTTGATGCAATAGTTAGTGACCAAGTTAATTTCTTGGATGAGCCGCTTTTCGGTGGTTCGAGCCCCAGTTTTGATGACTCTACCGAAATCAGTGATAATGGACAGCTTTTCGGTGGTTTGAGTCCTAGTTTTGATGACTCTACCGAAATCAGTGATAATGGACAGCTTTTCGGTGGTTTGAGTCCTAGTTTTGATGACTCTACCGAAATCAGTGATAATGGACAGCTTTTCGATGGTTTTAATGAAGATTACATTGATATTGATGATGTGTATTTATCAGAATAATAAATGTTTTTAAAAAACTGATTTTCTTACTTTGGAATCTTATTTATCTAGAAAACTTGTAATAGTTTTCATTTTTATTATGAAATTAGATATAATTTTTATAATTTTAATTTTTATAATTACATTTTTATTTTTTCATGCTAAAACCGCAGCGTGACGAAACGCGAAATATTACTTAATAGAGGTTTTAAATGTGATAACACTATGTATTTATTTTTATAATTAATTCTTTAGTTTTATGAAGTTGTTTTTGTAAAGTTGTTTTTGTTTTTATATAGTTGTTTAATATATTATTATTATTATTATTATAATTAATATTATTAATATTAATAATTTTATAAGTAATAAGTATTTTAATATTAATTTTTATAAGTAATAATAATAATAATAATAATAAATAATACTATTAATATTAATAATTTTATAAGTAATAAGTATTTTAATAATAATTTTTATAAGTAATAAGTATTTTAATAATAATTTTTATAAGTAATAAGTATATTAATAATAATAATAATAGTAATAATAATATTATTAATATTAATAATAATAAAAATAAATAATTTACAAATATATACTACTTATTTTTATAAGTAGTATATTTAAATTTAAAAATGTTTAAAAATTCAATGACCTTGACCTTGAATGACCTTGAAAAATAATAATAATAATAATAAAATAATTTACAAATATATACTACTTATTTTTATAAGTAGTAAATTTAAATTTAAAAATGTTTAAAAATTCCATGACCTTGACCTTGAATGACCTTAAAAACTAATAATATTAATAATAATAATACTAATATTAATAATAATATTAATAATAATAATAATTTACAAATATATACTACTTATTTTTATAAGTAATAAATTTAAATT
>CM039679.1:11001640-11036640 GCA_022537955.1 Schmidtea mediterranea
ATTAATAATAATAATAAAATAATTTACAAATATATACTACTTATTTTTTATAAGTAGTAAATTTAAATTTAAAAATGATTAAAAATAATATGACCTTGACCTTGAATGACCTTGACCTTGACCTTGAATGACCTTGAAAAATAATGTACTTTTAAACATAGAAAAATTTTTGAAAAATGATGAGTCATCCAATGACCTTGAATGACCTTGAAAATAGATGTACTTTTAAGCATAGAAAATTTTTTGAAAAAATGATGAGTCATCCAATGACCTTGAATGACCTTGACCTACTTTTCCATGACCTTGAATGACCTTGAATGAGTCATGGTCTTTGTTTTAAAAGTTTTGATGAGTCAGCCAATGACCTTGAATGACCTTGACCTACTTTTCCATGACCTTGAATGACCTTGAATGAGTCATGGTCTTTGTTCTAAAATTTTGATGAGTCATCCAATGACCTTGAATGAGTCATTGTCTTTGTTCTAAAAAAAATGTGTACTTTTAAACTTAGCGCAAAAAAATTTTTTGGGGGGGGTGGGGGGATATGTGAGCTAGAGGGCCTGTGAGCTAGAGGGCCTGTATCCCACTACTGTTAATAGTCTAAGAATCATTAGTTTATTGTTAATCATGAGTTGGGTATTTTGTCATTTAGGTATTCGTCTCGCTAATGCCTTGGGTTTCTTGGTTTCTGATTGATTACTTTCTTTACCAGGTTCTGATTTTTACGATTCGATATCTGTTGTGCGGTTTAGCTTTGAGACTTCATTTAGTCTGGGGGATTGACTATTTGATATAGGGCTGATTAGATACCGATTGTTTAGAAGATTGGCAGGCGTAGTGAATCTCAGATAAAAGAATAGAAAGAATGTTTCGTTCAAGACTCCTTATTTGATGGTGTATTTGGGGTTTTGGGTTGTGAATAGATATTCTTGCTTCTGGTTGTTGACTTTTTAGCATCCTGAAACTGTGTGAAGTTCAACTGGGTTCTGTGGATAGATGACCCGTTATCATATTATCTCGTCTCGATTGTTTGATAATAATTGATCGGTTCGGGATTATTCATGATTCTTTGAGGTTGGTTTGGGTTTTTTCTTTTTGGTTATCGATTTGGGCTGTTTTTTCTTGATTTTCGGTTCTTTTCTGTTATTTTGTAGGGTTTTTAAAGAGCATCTATGATTATTTGAATAAGATTTCCTTGATGAGTGTTCTATTTTCTATTGACTTTCGGATTTGATTTTCCAGAGTTCTGAGGGTTTGAAAGATCTGTCTAAGTTTGGGCTTCGTTTACTTTGATTATTAGTATATTTACTTTTCTTGTTTTAATCCTTTGGGCATTGGGTATATTAGGAATTGATCCGTCCGTAATTGGTATCTTTTGGGTTTCTGCATATCTCGGCATATTTGCTACTGGTATTGTTTGCATCGTTTGATTGATTATGGGGTTTTTCGACATTTTTCTAAGGGATGCTATCTTCCTTCTCATCGTCAATATCATGCTGCTTTCCTTTTCCTTGATTTTATAACAATTATGGTTTTGTAATGATTATTTACAATTGCATGACTATTTACAACAAATTTCGAGCTATTTTAATAAGACTTGTTATCACTCTACTTGATTTAAGGTAGTGGTTTGACTTTTTGTTTCTCTTCCTTCTTTATCTCTGTTGCTTTTATTATCACATCTGGTTTCTCGTTTCTGTGATTGGTATTAACTTTATTTTGGTATCGCTTATCTTCTTTGTTTGCCTTTACAACAATTCGCAAGATTCTTTTGATACTTCATTTTGATTGAGTGCATTTTGTAGTTCGGTCTCATCATCCTTTGTCTTGTCGTTTATTGGTATTGGCTTTTGTAATTTTTCTTTACTGATTCGATTTGTCTTTCTTGTTATCTGGTTTTTGATTTTTGAGTTATTTTTGGTTTATTCTCTGATCCTTTCTTTATTAATATCCGCTGTTGAACATCAGTTTTGCTTGAAATTACTATTCCGTGCTATTCATTTTTTTCTCGTTTGGCTGCATCTAGTTTCACTTGCAGTTGGTTGTTTTTCTTTCTCTATTCCTTGAATTGATTTTTTGAGTCTCTTTCACCCATTTGCTAGTTCTATTTTCTTGTCTATTTGTTTTTTCGTTTAACTCAATGACCACAATTTTTGTTTTTCAGTTATCTACCTTTTGTTGTTATTCGTCAGTTTCGCATTAATTGATTTAGTTTTTTGTCAAATTATTCTCCATCGTCTTTTTCGTTAACTGACTTGATATTTCATCTATTTCTTCGATGCATTCGTTTTGTGTTGATAATTCCTTTACTGTTTTGATGCTTTATCTTGCTCTGATCGTGAATTTGTTTTCGTTGTTTCTCATTTTAGTCTTTCATCTGATTGTACTGGATTTTCCAAGTTTTAATTTGCTCTCGAAGTCTACTCTTGTCTCTGATTTCCTTGACGGCTTCGGTACCTCTTAGTCGTTCTATTTCAATTTCTGATTCTGATTTGATTAGCTTCCAATTGATTCGTTTCTTAATTTTAAAGTTTATATAATTTTTACTTTTATATAAATGGTCATTTTACTGTCAAATTTTCTTGTTATTATGTTATTTTTTATGTAGATTTCGTGCGGTTCTTGATGCATTTTGTATTTATTTTATTTTACCTTTATGTTTTTGATTTTATATTTATTTATGTACTCTCAGATTTTAAAGTGTTTAGTTGGTGTTGTATGTTATATTTTAAGTTGTCTTGGTGCTGGGTTTTCGTGCTGTATTACTGATGCATTTAAACAATTCTCAAGGCTATTTGTGTCCTTGCCCAACATTAGTTTCATGAAATTTATAGTAAAATCCATAATTATTGCTATTAACAACAGTACTAGTACTATTATCATCGATATTAATACTTTCATCATCTCCAATTCACCTTTAACAATATTGACACACTTACTATTATTGTTTATACCCTATATCATTCTAACGACCCAATTTATCTTTACTAGGCCCCTTCGGAACCATTATTATCCTCGACGGCATTAACAATTTTATTATTATCGCTAATATGATCGTTACCATTAAAATTATTAACATACTTATTATTATTACTATTATCATTACTATTAAAAGGATGAGGCCCTGAGGCAAGCCGAACAGAAAGCCCAGGAGCTAGAGAAGGAAGTCAAAGAGTTGAAATTAAAAAATGAGATCCACAATGGACTCGTCCAAAGTGGGGCAATGCTATCGGCCGAGCAAGAGACGATAGTAATTTGCAATGTAACCGGGAAAGACATCGGGGTAAAGATTCTCACTCCGGGATCCTCACGCCAGCCAGAGGAAGTGCAAAAACAAAATCGAAAAAGAAATCGGCCTGGCAAAAGGAACGTGAGCGGTTATTTATGCTTCACAAAGCTCGGATGGTAGGGCACATTTTAAACGCGAACGGTTTTTGAACGCCACACGGACTGACACTGTGATAGTCATATAATTGTTGTATTTATTTGATTTATCGAATAATATTTGTATTTGTATTTAATTTTGTATTTGGTGATAAAAAATTGGAAACAGTTAAATATTTAAAAAATGTTAAAAATAGTTAAATAGTTGAGACGGGGACCGATAGGATTAGAGCATGATGTGTTCGACGACAGCTCGTGAACTTATATGAATATTAGGGCATTGGCAGTCTTTGAAAAGAGGCTCACCCTTTGCTAATATTCAACCCACTAGTTCACAGTACCAACATCAATTTTTGACGGGTGACTAGCGGTTAAACTTCTTATGCAGGTGCTGGGTGGGAAGTAGTTACCCTTAGACAGGTTTAACATTTTGATTACCCATCAGTGCCCAGCAGTATTATTGATTTTCATATGGCCTATGAACTCTTCGTTATGTTAAATATCCTCAAAATACCTCTCTTACCCTTATCCTTATTATAACTACTATGTTCACTATTATTGTTACTATCATTATCATAGTTATTATTATATGTATTATTCTAATCCATTGTCACTGCTATTACTATTATTATTATTATTACTACCATTACCATTATATTTATTATTATTATTATTACCATTATCCTTACTATTATCCTTATTATTATTAAATTTTTAGGAGGGATCCGCCTTTATTTCTCAGTTTTTATTAGAATACTATACAAACAATTGAGTCGCGCTCCACTTTTACTTTACAACTTTTGATAAAGTATTTTAATTAATTCGGAAAATTTGAGCAGCGTTCCACCCTTATTTTACAGTTTTATAAATATTTTAATTATTTCCGAAAGTTTGCTCAGCCCATATTTTCCATCTCAACTCAAAAAAAATTTTTTAGTTCTTACATATTATTTAAATTATTCCTTTTCATGATTTTGGTCGTTCGGATCATTTTAACTGTTGCAACGATTTCGCAATTTTCCCCGCTACCTTTCCTTTTCTTTGTCCTTATGATCTAGTTGTGTTCATATTGTATTTAATGAGTGCCCACGGGACTACTCGGTGTTAGTGATTTTGAGCCGAATGTTGTTCAAATGTTTGTCTCGATTTTATCGAAATTGGGTGCAAGAAAATTGAGCCAAAAGAACCACCTTCGAGCTACCTTCTTTCGCTATTTAGTTCTATGATTTGACGTTCGGACCCGTCGTTACACACGGCCAAATTTTCACGGGCACGAGATATTGGCGGATATACCGGCTTTTACACATCTCGAATTTTATGTACAGTTTGCTATCTTGCGGTATGTTTTGGATGTGGGCTGGAAAATAAATAATACAATTTTAAGCGAATCCAAGTAAAAGCCTCGATGCAAAATTTCAGTCGTAAACATTTATTCGGCATGTCACATCTCACATAATTTTCGGAAGTTCATAAATTTGTATAAACATTGTCAATCCGCATCATAATAAATCATTTAATCAATATCGATCAATAAATTCATAGTGAAGTCATTCATATAGCAGGTACACATTCGTTTTAAATCATGTCAATGCACATTAACTGAGAGTTGTCGTGCCCAGACAAAACACTTATCAGTGTTAATTGCCTGAATGCACGGCTCTCTGCTTGTTACACACACCGACTAAAATTCAGATAGAAAAATAAGACTTCAAAATATTACTGAAAATAAGACTATAAAGTAAAACTGAAAATTTGTCAAAACACATCAGTATATATACCTACAATTTGACCTTGTGTGCTATTTTTATTGCGATAAAACAAAATTTGACCTTGAAATTATTTGTGCTATCTAAATGTAATTTTTATTATTTTCTTAATTTAAGTTGAAAATTTATTTTATAAAATTTTTTAATTGGATTTATTAAACCAAAAATATTTAATTTTGACTCATTTAATTTATTATTTTTCTACTTTTATATAAATGGTCATTTTACGGTCAAAATTTCTTGTTATTATGTTATTTTTTATGTAAATTTCGTGTGGTTCTTGATGCATTTTGTATTTATTTTATTTTACTTTTATGTTTTTAATTTTATATTCATTTATATTCTCTCAAATTTGAGAGTGTTTAGTTGATGTTGTATGTTGTATTTTAAGTTGTCTTGGTGCTGGGTTTTCGTGCTGTATTACTGATGCATTTAAACAATTCTCAAGGCCGTTTGTGTACTGGACCAACAGTTTTAATGAAAATGTTTGTAAAATTAAATCTTGGCATTGTTATTTAGACTTAAAAGTTTATATGCAGATGGAATGAATATAAAATACTTGTAGCAAACATCAGTGATATAGCAATGAGTTTTATTGCTGAGTTTTGATAAATCATTTCTACATAATGTTTTACTTCACTTTCTTATAGTGAACGAAAAAACAACATAACCAACAATTCGAGTCAACATGGTTCCGTTCTGAACGCTTCGATAAACTCTTCTAACAGATTCACACTTTACAAGACATCTCCAAATGCTTAAGCCTCAGATCCAAGCGTTTGAAACTACGTTCAAGGCTTGTCAGCAAGGAAATGTCATTATTAACCCTCTAGAATAAGCTACAGTTCAAGTAACCTACAAATCAAAAGAATCATCAAGTAACAATGGCAGGATACAGATAAATCTCACAAAGCTTGGAAAAGCTAAACGAGGATGGAAAGAATTTATTCGTGCCCTGGAAAGGAATTAGATTCTCAAGTGTAGACCTGATCAACTGTTTATAATCTTTATGATTGAACAACAGCCTTTTATTAATTAACTTTTGTTTACACGAATTACTAAAGCAAAAATAAAGGATTGAAAAAGTAAAGGAGGGATAAAAAACGATAAAGACAAGCACAGGTCTCCTAGAGGCAGCTCGTTGAATCAATTGTGCGTCCAAACCATTACAGTTTTTACAAAGAACCTCAAAATTTTGACGGATGACCAGATACTCGATAACATTTCTGACGTTGCTTATCAACTGGTGCCAAGTTGAAAGGACACGCATTGTATAGATTCTCAAGTGAAAACGTTTAAAATAGATAGAATAATAATAGTAATTAGCAACCTCGTAATTTTCGAAAATCATTAACATAACTTCCTGACCACTCATTTGATTTACAACAAAATAATATAAAAGAAAAATACACACTAACCAGTCAAACTCATCTGGAAATGGAATGGTGAACCAAACACCCTACAGGTCACTCGACGACAAGCGCTACATTTTTGAGTGACAATAGGATAAACTGAGATGATATAAAGCTCATAGATAAAAATAACACTCTCAGGATGAAGATCTTCTTCTGAAGGTAGACGAGTACCTGGAAGATGTGGCATTTTATCAATCTTAGCCTCTGACAGAACTGAATGAAGATGATAAGCTCTGGTGTTCAAACCACTTATATAGACTTTGCTAAGTTCAGTGGTTCTTAATCTTTTAATAATGAAAGAACAGTTTCTTATCGGAAAATTTTTGGCGAAACACTTGGTGTCCTTTCAACTAAGTATAAAAGAATGAAGGTTCAAGATTTGTGCTAAGCGCAATACCTACCTAAATGTTATGGTTGTTGTTGCGGAGGGAAGAAACCTTCAAACTGCGAGAATTTTTAAGTAAAAGTACCCGTAAAATTGCAATTTTAAAACATTTCACTGTAAAAATGTAACTAAATTGAATTCTAAAATAGCATGTATTTCTGAATATCTAAATTTGAATGAACACTTCACCTAATTCTACGGAACCCCGGTAAAGAACCACTGGCTTAGTCTGACTAAACTGTTTCAAGAACTTGTTGAATATAAAATATTTTTTGTTTAGATATCACAAGACTCAACTTTCGTTTTCTTTAAAAGAGAAAGAGAGATAAATTCTTCCAAATTAAATGATATATAGATCAAATTATGATCCACTCCTAATTAAGTAAAAAGGATCGAAAGACTAATAAAGAATATCGTATAATTTTACTTAAATAAGGCGACACCATTTGCAAATTTATCATTATTAAACTTAAAAAATATTTCTCATATTTTTCATTTCAAATTATTTTTATTTATTTGAACAATTGACAAAAGGCTTTCAAAAATTTGGATAAAGCCAAAAAGAATTAGTAAAGTGTTGAGAATGATTTTATTTTTTTTTACAATATCGGTTATAATCCGTTTAAATAATAATTTTTTAAAAAACTTATTTTTTGTTTTTATATTTTTCTAAATCCACAAATCACGTTTTATAGGTAATTTTTTTTAAAATTTTTTAATAATTAATATTATAGATTTTTTTTAATCGTCATTTAAAATATATTTTCACCAATTAAATTTTTTTGGTTGAATATTTGATTGATTTTGATGCAAAAAATAAAGAATTACTTATTGATTTCTGGCACATTTTCTAGAAACAATGATTAATAAAATAATTTGCGAAAAAATTAAATAAATAATTCATTGATTATCTGATAAAATAATTTCATCCAATAAGAAGTGAGTAATCAAATATATTACGTAATCATTGAAACACACTGAAATTAATTTATCATTTCCGCCATGTTTGCTAATCTTTATATTTTGTTTGAATTTTAATTACTGTCATTTTTTTCATTTAAGTTTAATAACAGATAAATGGTGGCCAATACCTTATTGGATTTAATCAAATCGCATAAGGTTACAGATTACCAAGGACTCGAAGATATTGGAGACAAAATCAGCTTCCAAATCTCAGTGATTATCTACATTATTTGCGGGTTCATTGTTACATCGAAGACTTACATTTTAAAGCCGCTTTCCTGTTACACCGCAATTTCGCCGACTGGATCTAACTTCGATGGATATTTAAGGAATTATTGTTGGATTACTGGCACTGTTCCATGGGTTCCGGGAGATAAATTCCCCCAAGTAGGCGACGATATGAAACTCGACGACAGCCTAAAGAAAATAAGTATGAGATTTCAATAGGAAATTAAAAGTTTTTAATAAACGTTTCAGATTATTACCAATGGGTTCCATTTGTGCTGGCATTGCAATGCATTATGTTCTATTTGCCGAGATTATTCTGGCAACTGATGTCTTACAATAAAATTGGAATCGACTTGGAGTTGATTTTCAAAGATGCCTCTTCAGCATCGAACGATGACGAGGCAGCGAGAAAGAAAAAAGCTAAAGGAATCGCCAAAAATTTAGCCAATGTTTTCTTTTTCCATCGGGATTACAAATACGGGACTTGGGCTAATTTTCGAAGGAAAATTTTCAAATTCGCTTCATTTTTCATGATGAGCAAGCGATTGGGAACCTGGCTGACTTATTGGTATTTCGTTATGAAACTCATGTTTCTCGCTAATGCAGTTGGTCAGTTGTATTTGATTCAGCGCTTTCTCGGTTTCCATGGCAATAATATTTTCGAAACAAGCCGTATTTTCTTCGACAGTCTCGTCAACGGAGTTCAATGGACGACTTCTAGGCTTTTCCCGAGAGTCACTGTTTGTTCGATAGATAACATCAAACTCCTCGGAGTGGAGAACAATTACATCACTCAATGTGTTTTATCCCAAAATATGCTAAACGAAAAGATCTATATGTTCCTGTGGTTTTGGTTGCATATTGTTATCGTTGTCACTCTGATCACAATCGGTCTTTGGTGTAAGAAAATTATATTTTTAGGATCGAGAGCGGAATTCATTAAAAAATTTCTAAAGAATCATGAAGTTTATAGAAAGAGCAAAAGAGATTCTCTAGATAATTTCATCCAGACCTTCCTCAGACACGACGGGAGCTTCATCATAATGATGATGACAATGAACTGCGGTGACCTGATTACCTCTCATGTCGTATCGGAGCTGTGGGAAATCTACCAGTCGGAATATGCAAACAGCGATACAAGCTCGGAAAAAGATCCGCAACTGTTGAAAATTTATCCAAACATCAGCAGTGATTTTTCAGAGCCGATGAAAAATATCGATTTTATTTAAATTTTAATACATTTCAATGAGGTTTTGTTGTGAATTTTGTTTCATGTACTGTTCTATTGTTTCTCAAGACCTGAATCTTTCACGTCGTTGTCGAAATCCCGGGAAAGAATTCACCAGTAGTATTGGTAATCAAGTTCACATGGCAATTATTTCTCGACGAGTCTACACGCTGACAATTTAGCGGTGAAAAGTAAGGGAACGGTTATTATTAGAAATTAAAATATACAATTTATGGAAAGCTGTAGTCATAGTGATATTGTGAATAGGTGACCAAAAACTCCATAGCAACCGTAAATATTTTTTATGTCGATTCATGCAACCAGTTGTGCTTTTAATTTGATATAAACTTGTTTTACTTCACTAAAAATTAGCTTAAATTAACATGTTATCGTGGAATTATGAATCGATTTGTTCCGTTTGCGTATCGGAATTTTGAGAAATCTACCAATCGGAATATGCAAACAGCGATACAAGTTCGGAAAAAGATCCGCAACTGTTGAAAATTTATCCAAATATCAGCAGTGATTTTTCAGAGCCGATGAAAAATATCGATTTTATTTAAATTTTTAATACATTTCAATGAGGTTTTTTTTGGTGAATTTAATTTCATGTACAAATGTACTGTTTGACTTCTTCTATGGGCATGAAACAGAAATTGTGACATTGGCAATTTGCTGGATTACAACAGAAACTACATGAATAGAAGTTGTGGAAATTTTTAGCTATTTCACCTTTTTGATAACCTGAAGAAAATTATTTATATCAAATCAGTTTCAGATTATTGATTTACATTGCTTTCCAAAACAAGCTTCACTAGAATTTAACATAAGCGACATTACAAAAAATAACATAGAAATCATTTCTATTAGTAATTAAATATTCAGCATTATACATTGTAGTAAAGTTATAAATACTAATATTTGATACAACTTGGATACACGGTAATTTTATACCATTTAAAGTTCTCTTAAATAATTTCAGTTGCTAAAACATGCCTTTGTAAGTTTGAATAATTTTTTTTGTTTACAAGGTCATTTAGTGTAACAATATAACAATAAATTCTAATCATATAATTTAAATGTCTACTATTATAAACGTTTTTATTAACGAAGAATCAGAAATTGGGTTACTAAAACTTGCTTTTATAAATTTGAATAAATTTTGGTTTACAAAGTCATTTAGTGTAACAATATAACAATTGATTCTTTGACTACGTTTTTTATTAACAAGAAATCAGAATTGTATTTATTTTTACTTATTATGAAATAAATTTACCTCAAGCCGTGTGATGCTTTGTTCATTTTGATATGATAAACGCGGCTCAATTAGAAATCCCCATTGAAATTTATTAATTAATGTACTTCTTTTTCTAATTTATTTGGAATTTCGACTTATTAACATCTGAAGCAAATAAAAATATACAATTTTTGACGATCAAACTGTGAATTTAAAATATAAAACGTTCTATCAGATGTTAAAATCTTACTTAATTACCGAAAAGGTTGAAAATAGTAGTAGCACCACCTCTTGGTTTTAACGTCCTCATTAGATTTGACGCATTAGGTGTCCTAATAAAATGTATATATAGATAACTATATAAAAAAAGAAATAATAAGCCCTCGTTATAAAATAAACACTTTAAAAATAATAATGCGTCAAGATTTTTAAATTTGAGGTCCCATTTAAGTTTAGATTTAATAATTCCAGCTGTTGAAAATCTTTCTCAGTATCTGTTGCATAATGTATTCAAATTATCCGTTCTTTTTTTGAAAGAAACTAAAAATTCGAAATCTTTTTTTAATTTCATATCGGTGGTACAGGTTTGGACTCCAGAAGTATTTTGTGATGGGCGGGGGTTATTCTGGTAAATGCTCTTCCGATATATTTAATTTCAGCAAATAGTGGCGGTGTTAGCATATCCTATTCATTATTATTATTGATCATTTTTGGGTAAATTCTTTTCTTAATATTTCTACTAATGATGTTGCAGAAAATTTGGCCATAATTGAAATAAATCTCTGATCGTGGTGCATTTCGAGATTCAAGATGTTTAATGTTTTCTCTTCTCTGATCTATTCTTTTTTTTTAATTTCTGTAATTAACATTTTACTCAAATCATTGTCGATTCCAGTAAGAGAATTGTATAAAAATTTATAAACACTTTCGTCTGTTAACCTCTTAAGTGGCTATGTCGGATATATACGTCATCAACATATGCATTACAAAACACATAAGACGAATATATTGGCATAAAGTTAAATTGTGTATACCACGATACATAAAACTAATATATTCACTTGCGTATAATGTATGTATAAATATATGTTATTATGCCCGTAGCGGATAACAAAATTCACCGCTGAGGAGCGCATTTCGCTTGACGAAATAAACCACTTAAGAGGTTAAGAGTGTTAGATTACCTTTATGGAATTTCTTGACTGGAACTTCAAGATTTAACCATAAATATTTCAAGCTATTCAATTCGTCTTTTCAGTTCTGTACATGTACATCTGCATGTACATTTTATACCTTAATTTTAGAATAGATAAATCTGAATTAATAAAACTCATTGTTAACGTTTTGCATATCGAAATAACGGAATAACAATCTTTTCCCCTAGTTCTAGAATTAAAACCAATTCAAATATTTTACAAAGTAATAAATTGAATATAATTTAATTTGCGGAGAGTAAATGTATGTAAATGTGTTGTTGATGTATGTATTAATATTTTGTTGTTTTGAAACCTTAAATTGTATCATCGAAAAACGTAAGGAGAAAAATGTATGGTTTCATGATTAAAAAGATAAACTTTATTGAATATTTGAATTGGTTTTAATTCTAGAACAATTATTCCCATCAATAAGATTTCGATGAATATATTTCTTCGTTGATTATCTTATTTCATTTATTTTATATTAAGTAATTCGACCTCTCCTACAATGAATAATCAATGGATGTAAATCTCCCATTTTCAAAGAAAGTTTTCCCTCTTCATTTTTATTACTTCATTTAACTGTATTCATTGTATTAATATTTCCTCTTTTTAGTGGACATCTTTTTCAGTGAATGAATGCCACACTTAAAGTGTATTCTCTTCAATATTTTTTTTCATTGAAAATTTAATAAATTAATCATAATTAAATGAAAAACTCAATAAATTTAATAGAATGGTTGAATAAATTCAATAAATTTTAAATAATTTTAAATGAAAGTATTTAAGAAATTTTGAATGTAATAATCAAAAAATATATAATTTTAGGGTCAATTATTGCTTTTAAAGGAAATTGTAACGAATTTGATGATAATTTGTAGAGATGAAAATATCAAGTTTTATTTAAAATCTATACTGCCTTCTTTCCTTCATTAAAAAAAACTCAATTAGCAATTTTCTATAAAATTTATTACTAATTTAGACAATAGATTGTCCACGTTCATTTGTTTATTATTCACTTTGAGTATAAACATAAATCATAAAATTACTACTATATTCATTTAATTAATTAATTCCTCACACTATCATTTGACTCTGAAATTTCTTAAAAGTATACCAAGACCTATTGATTGCATGCCCACTTTCATCCAAGAATCTACAAATCGAGATAGAAGTTATTTATTTCATGATCCCAGAGAAAATACAAAAACCCAACAGGATTTTTGGCAATTTGTTCATATGCATTTTGCCTATTTACACTTTGCTAGATTGCTATATAAAGGTGTATTCTTTGTCTTTTTACCTAAGCTACAAAAGGGATCGAGTTGGCAGTAACATAAATTATGTGAAGGTTCGAAGTTAGAAATTTTGACAAACAAAATAATTAATCGGAGTATCCACTGAAATGGTTTTGATATTTGATTTTGAAGACGAATAAAATACTATTAGATTGAGATGAGGTATATTGAAGGGTAGGAAACCCAAAAACAAATTAATTAATGAATTAAATTATTTGCCGACGAACCCATTAATCAAGGGACGCCGAGCTGAACGTCAGCTTAAAGGGTTTCCCAGAATTAACAAAATGGGCAATAAATTGTCCGACCGGGAAAAATTGCTTCCTTAGCTCTAATCCAAATTAATGGCAACCCAATATTATAAAAGGAACTGACTACAAAATAAGTTGCCAGTTGGTCGAAGAGGAACATCTAACGAGTATGAGAAACGAGTTGAAAGTAAAAAACAGATAAAGAAGTTAATCAGATTACAGTGACTTATTATGTGATACCCTTAGGGTGTTTACGAAAAGCAAATAATTGTATCTTGTCGTGAATATTTATGAATAAAGATTTCTTTGTTGGGATTTTGTCATATTGATTATTGAACATGAGGAGTCGGGTCGAGAGATCTATTCATCTACGAATATTTAATATCCCAACACAACCATACGGGAGGAATATAACGTTGACAATACAGCTCAGGATTCACTACCATTGTATAAATTGTTGTTAAATTATGTTAACCTTTTTATTTTCAATTAGAGTCTCCTTTTCTTTTTTTTCAAATTAACTTCTGTTCTGATTCAAGTTGTGTTTTCTTTTATAGTATGCAATCTAATAACGCTTACTGATGTTGACTTTAATTATACTCCGTTTCCCAATACATTCTCTTTGGTCATCTCCAGTTCTTTTTATTATCTCTGATAGCTGTCTATCGTATCATCAATATAAATATAAAATTGGGCTGCTGGTTTTGTCTTAATGATAATATTCAATGAAAATATTCAATAATAATATTTAACTTCAATTCACCCTCTTGATCAAAGTACTTTTATTTAACCATTGACCTAGCTCATTATTACTTTTACCACAATACTTCATTGTATTTTTCGGGTCTTTACCACTTTATTCATACTTTTTTTATTTTTACATTCAAGTTGCTGAGCCTTCCTTTCAATTTTAGTACTTTATGACTCAATGGAATTGATGCTCCATACTTGCTTGGTGCCAGAAAAGAATCTGGTACGTTTATACAGTAGAACTACGCAACAACAACTTGGTCGTATTTTATCATTTAACAGCTTAAATTGGTATTTTAATATTAAATCTGTTTGATCTTATTGTGTATTCTTGCTATGGTTTTTATTAGAATTTCATGCCTTTCTTTTTACTTTTGTTCCATTTTCATTTTATTTTATAACTGATTCCTTTTTTTTAGCTCGTTTATTTTGTGTTTATGAAATTTTAAATTTGGTTCTTGCACTAGTTTGTATGTTATGTATTATCGCTGCGGACAAACAACTGCATATATATTAGTTTAAGACCAGTTTTAATCCAAAAAACTATGTTTAATTTGATGATTTAATAAACCTTATTTATCAGCTAGTGGCGAAACAAAACCTTTTTTCGTTGATTATAATTATAAATAAGAACTAAAAACGTGTTTTTTATCTATAATACTAACAAAACAAAGTATGGCTATATAGCTATGTAATGCTTTATAATATAAATATTACTTATTACGTTGCTACTTATAAATGTCAGTATTATATGTTTTATTCTTAATTTTAGATTTATTCACCTAAATTTGAAGCCCGATTTTAATGTGATTAGAACCACCGAGTCTTATAATAAAATTTATTTAATCTTTGGAAATTCATCACAAAGACATTTAACTCAATTTTCTCCTAGATTTTTGATCAAAAAAAGCTTATGAGCCCAGAAATGTTGAGAGTCTTGATCAACAGCCAAGTTAGTAAATTGTTTTTAATTAAATTTAATTAAGAAAATGATTTCTCAGCAACAGCGAAAGATGTAGGCAATCTATAAAAATTAACGCGCAAATAAAGTTCTCAAAATTTCATGTTATAATTGCTTTTAAAACCTAACAAACTCACATTTTTCAATGTTGAACATCAACAAAATATTTTGTTTTACCGAGTAAATTTCGACAGGAAGAATATATTTTACAATAATTATTATATTATTCGACAAATGCCCAGTTTGATTTCAATGAATTTTAGAGCATTGAAAATCTTTTATTAATTGATATTATTAGAATTTTCTAACAATTTTTAGACTTTCTTCAAAATCTTTATCTGATTTTTGTGAATTATTAATCGGAAATGTAATTAAACATCGCAGAATTGAACAGTGTAGTAATGTATACAGGATAGATAGATAGACATTCATTTATATATATGGTGACCAGACACCTCATCATACGAGACATTTCACCATTGCAACATTTCATAATTATAGCAATTCATCATTGCACATTTGAACATTATAGCAATTCATCATTGTAGTATTTTATTACTAAGATGCCTGTGATCTTAAGATAACAGAAAAACTGGCCTTGCAAAGAAATTTCTTATCAGATTAAATTCAAAACTTAATCTAGTGATTTGATACATTTTTGTGTGTTTTGGCATTAAATTTGTTTTGTGTGTAATGCCTTTGTGTTTTACTGTAATGAATTCTGTTGTAGGATAATAGATAGATGCACTTTATGCAATGATGAAATGTTATGGTGATTAAATACTATAATGATGAATTGCTATAATGTTCAAATGTGCAATGAAAAATTGCTTTAATGATGAAATGTCTCGTATGATGAGGTGTCTGGTCACCATATATATAAATGAATGTCTATCTATCTATCCTGTATACATTACTACACTGTTCATCCGATCTCAAGAAACTTTAAGAAGTTGTTGAGTACACTCTTGCAAAGGTTTTAGGTATAAAAACATTTTAAATATCGCATCCTATAGCCCAATGAGAGCGGTTCTTATTTTAACCAATAGAAATTGAGAAACTATACTAGTCATAAGAAGTCACTACGATTTTGTCCATATTTTGGTTGTATTTACTCAATCAAAAAAATTGTAAAATATAATGTCTAATTGTTAGTGAAAGTTTTAAATTTATTTTTGTGTAAAATTTATTAATAGCAGTAAGTGTTAAAATTAGGCTTTATCATATTTTTAAATTATTTTACATTGTTGTTACATTGATTAAAATACCAAAAACTGTATAAAAGCGTTCCAGAGTCCAAGAGTGCCTGAACACAAGGCTCACGGTATTATAGGCTCCGCATGATGACCAGACGGATTTCATTGTCAAACATCATGTTTTCAAGGCGACACGCTGTTGGATATATTCCATTGAATGGCAGTAAAGAGGATTATCGCATGCATATATTCTTATTTGGTTTATTGATAAAATTAGACCAGAGAAAATTGATGAAAAGTCATCTCAGCAGAAATACCAAATGTCGACATTGATATTGGATTATTCTAAGTCATTACCAAAAACATGATTCATGGTCCATGTGGAGCGATCAACAATAATTCCCTTTGCATGAAGGATGAAAAATGCACAAAACGCTATCCTAGAGACTTACACGCCGAAACTATCACTGTAAATGATGGATATCACCATTACTCTCAAAAAGGTTCAAAGCACATATCAATGTCTACTCGTTTATCATTCTCTTCTTGCTTCTTCTCTCTATTCTCTCCCAAGTCTCTTTTCTCTATTGTCCTATCTTAGGGAGCCTTTAACATCCTTTATAAATCTCTTCTTCGTCTTCATTGCTTTCATTTCTTATGTATTCAACTTGTCTTCTGTTCGTCGTGTAAATGATCCCTGTTCCCGTATCGTTTCTTCTTCCTTGAATAGTTGGTCTTCCTTTCGTAATTTTCACTTTGTCTTCTGTAATCTCTATTTGTCAATGTCAGCTTAATCCTGTTAGATTTCGTAAAGCAATCCTCTGCTCGATGTCCTCATAATCCATATCTTTGGGATCTTACTTGGTTACAATCTCTCCATGTGTCCCTCCACTTCACATCCATAGCATGTAATGACTCTCTTATGTTTATTTAGATACTCTCCCGATATGTGCCCTTGTTGTCAACATGAATAACACGTGATAACTCTTCTCTGTCTATTCAAACATTCTCTCTGTATATGCCTTTGTCTTCCGCAGCAAAAACACTTCACAATTCTATTCTCAGGAGTAACATTATCTCTGTATCTTTTGTTTCGAATTTCCGGTTTGACATATCTATAATTTTTTATGGTGACATCCTATATATTTTTTTATCTCTACTTCGGGTGCTCTTTCTCTTACTGCATAAACCTCTTCTCTCATCTGCCTAACATCGTGCAACTTCTTGATCTTCTTTATTTCATCTGTTTCCCCAATTTCATCTGCGCATAAATTAATCCTCAGTTTACTTTCCACCAAACCCTGTACCTATAACTGTTCTTCTAATTTATCTACTACCCATTCGTGGCTCATCAGTTTTTTCACCAGAATCTTATTATTTTTTTAAATAAACATCTAGTTCTTCTTTCGTCTGCCTGTAAACGAATGCAGCTTTATTATCTTGAATTATTGTGGTCTTCTTAGTTTTTCACAAAAAAATCTTTAATTGAAGGATCAACGTCTAAATATTTTGCTTGAATCCCCTTGTTAATCAAGAGTTCAACTATCATAACTTCACGAAAATTCGTTAATTTGTCAATCAGGAAATATTATTGTTGGATAAATATTTTCACATTTGTTAATTCTCCTGACGTCAACTTCCTTATTAAAAGTTCGATTGACGTGGTCGTCATTTTAGATGTTGTGAAAACATCTTCGTTTAGTTTAAAATCTGGAGTCATTAAAAGTCCAAAATTTATTCAAATCCAAAATATATATTCCGTATTTCCGAATATTTAAACAAAAATAACGTCATTTATTTTTATTTTAAAATTTAATTTTATTCAAAATATAAATTTATAATAAAGTACTTATTTTATTTAAAAATTAGTATAATAATATATAATCAAATATTTTAAAATATTTTTATCTAATTTATCAAAAGTTAATTTAAATCTTATTTTTAATTTTAATCACTTAAAAAAATTATTTTTAAGTCCGTTGATAATTATGCCTAAATATCCTAACAATTTTGGAAAGTGCTTGACTTATGGATGTTATAAACACTAACGCTACTTTACCTAATACGGATAAATATCAATTTATATTTTTCAACAAATTAATAAGATCATTATTAATTTAATCCTAAATTACTTTCACTTTAGTTAAGCACTTTATATTGATTTCAATGAAACTTTTAGCCGTGACTTTATCAACTATGCCACTTTGGTTGAATAAAAAAACCACTTAAAAACAACTCCATAGTTTTTCATCTGTATTTTTATCGCTCCTACTTCTCTTTTCTTATCAGAGTTTTCGGAATACAATACGATTTAATATAACCTCTGGACTTAATTTGACTTAATTTGAAAGCTATAATTTGTTTATGACGTCCTGAAAATCTGATGAGATTCAATAATTTTAGATTTCATTCGGAATTCGAGGGTTTTTTATTACACCTTTTTTGATTTTGCGAAGCTTCTTTCAGAAGTTCAACGCCGGCACTTTTCTCATCATGACCACGAAGCGCCAACCTTCTTGATGATCGGCTTATTATAACATTGAATAACGTTTGAACTGATTTATCTTGTCTTTACTTTGTTTGACTTTTAGTGTAATTTCAGAAAATTGCTTAACTAATTAATTTTCAGGGAACTGCGATTGACAAAAGACAACTGACATATGATCTTTTGATTCTTTGTGCTTAGAAATCATTTCTTCGATTTCTTTCAAGTTCTTCACGTTTTCATCACGCTTTCCTGATGAATTTTAGATTGAACAAGTAATAGAGATAGCTGTCAAAATAAAAACATACACTTTCAATGAGTAACAAATCCAATCTCTTCGTTCCTGTCTTGATATATTATAATTTTTTGAAAATGATCTCCTATCTTGAGCAACATCTTCAGGAAATTCAACGACCAGCTGTTTAAATTAACATGTTTCCAAAACTTTATTTCCAAACAAACTATTTTATCTACTTTATGGTCATTACATGCCATGTCATTTCCCCACATCTTCACACTATGACAAGGCTTCTTTATGTTCAGATCGGGAGCAAATTTGTAAACAATGTTCACAAAAGAGATATTTATTGGTAAAATAATAAATCTAAAGTACAATGTACTAATGTTTATTTGTACTTCGTTTGTATTATAATATGTTTTTCCGTTTTTGCACTGTCTAAGGAAACTGGGAGAAAGAGCTGGGATGTTCGGACTACCGTCTCACAGTTACACGACCTCCGTGTCAACTGAATACATTCTGGCAAAGAAAATTCATTGAAATAACTTGAATGTATGTTGAGAAATTCAATTATTTAGGATGAAAATTTCGGTAATAGCATTATTAAAATAATATTTTACAAAAAATAGAAAAGCTAAACACAAATAATAAAATTCTCGGTCTCTTAATATGAGGTATGACAATTATAACAGTTTCTAAATAGTTATAACGAATTCTGCATCCTAAAAGGTCCAGGTCTACGAGGCACTATTTTGGTCACGGTTGCCATGATTTAGTGAGTGTATGAATCAGTTTATTTGGATATTATACATAAAACCATAGGAATAAATGTCATACATATCTATTTGTCATTAATTGATGAGAATGAAATATATATAATTATATGACAGTTCCTCACATTCAAACAACAGAGGATCATCTGGTCAGAATCCAATGGATCTGGTGCGATATTGCTTCAGTGGATTTAGAAAAACCAAATGAATTTGAAACTTCTGGTCAGCTGGCTCCAACACTATAAACATTGTCCACAGAACAAAATTTTGAATTCATTGACTGGTCATAGATATAATTATTTTATCATATAGAACGTAATAGACAGTCAAGGATTTAAATATTTTGCAAATCATTTCAAATAATATAAATATTTTAATTTTGTTTTATTGCATCAGTATCACTAATTTTATTTCATAAGAAATGGCTCAATTTTCAATTGACGATAAAGTGTTTTACTAAATAGCCACTATAGGCTAAAATATCCAATTTTGACACAGAGAGAATAGATGAAAATCTAATACCACCAGCTTTTTTCCTTTGGGTAATTCTTAAGAAAATAATAATTCATTCATTTGCTCAAATTCCATTACACGATAACCAGAATGTATGTATCACTGTATAAAAAGGTGTAAACTTTCCATTGATGTAGATGGTGAATACTTTGAGGATTTATTATAATTTTAGTTTTAAATAAAATTTAAATACCTGTTATCTTAAATAAATAATAACAAATTAATATTTATATTGTTTTAAAAATATTTTAAATAAATAGAATCGTCTATATCAAAATGTAATTCAGTCTTTGTGTCTGTCTGTGTGTCACAGTCCAAATATATTACTTACTACTTGAAACAGTTTAATTTTTTATCAATTAAACATTTTTTATAAAGGTTTGAAATATAATGTTATTATAAAATGAGTTAACCCTTTGCGGACCGTAAAAAAAATTACCCACCAGGTCCACAATTGTTTTAATGATTTTTTGTATATATGATTTTCTTGAACTAAATTGGGTTTTTTAATAAAATGTATTTTTTGGAATTAAAATTTTATTTTATGACAATTGTAATAGTACATTTTGTTTTCATTTTTTATTGGTTTGATATGATGTTTGAAATGTTGACCATATTATGTGTATCGTACTGTGTGGTGTATACTATTCGCCAAAACCCTTTATGTATAACTCCTCGTATCTTATTTATCTATTTAAATATTATAATTATGAAATGTGATAATTTGAAACAGCAATCAATACCTTTATAGAAATAAAAATATTACTATAGGGAAGAAAAAAACCAGAATAAAACAAATCGATTGAAAAAGATAAACCTTGACAATAAGAAGAAAGCAAGAAAACAAACAAAAAGCTAATAAACAGAATAAATCAAGTTAGGAGAAATATTTCAGAGTATAATAATTATTCTACCATATCCAACCATCCTCCGACTAATCAAGTTAAAAGAAATATTTAAGAGAATAATAATTCTTCTACTTTTTCAAATCATCCTCCAACTAATCAAGTTAAAAGAAATATTTCAGAGTAGAATAATTTTTCTACCATATCCAACCATCCTCCGGCAATCAAGTTAAGAGTAACATTTAATCTTTTTAATAAACTGTTTTTAAATATAATTATTACGTTTGTTAAATAATATTTTTCTAATCTTACATCGTGTACACAGCATTCACCCCAGACTGTCCCGAGACTATTTTACTAGAGACTTGACTGGGTTCAACAAACTTCTAGAAAAGCATTAGATAATTAATAATTATATCTCACAATAACCCTATATAACTCACTATTATAACAATCATGCAATTAAAATCATCAAATTATTTTTTGAATTGCTCAAGGGTATGATAGCGTTCAAAACACTCTCCTAAATGGAGATCAGGCTTTCTATCGCATGTGTTGCATATGTACTTTGTCTCACTTCTTTTACCGGGAATGTTCCTTTTGCAGCAAACAATGCAATCCTTATTCTTTCTTAAAGAATGTACATATATGAAATGCGATTTTCCGTCCAAATGTTGCTTCCTGTCTGAAGTAGAAGTTCGTCCTGACTTTTTACTGGATACTCTGAAATTACTAACGATTCTCGAAATTTATTATGATCCATTGGCTTTTCCCCATTTTTATCGCACATATATTTGTTCTTATCACGAAATGCAAAAAAATACATACAACGAAATCTGAAACTTCAAATGAGCAATTAATGGAATGTGGAATTAGACTCGACATAGGATCGAAAAAGGTTAAAGTAGCAAAATTTTGTACTGTGACATAGAGACAGACAAAAATTCACATGGATTATTATTATTAAGCATATTAATCACTGAGTAAAATGTAAAAGTCTTATTTTGCGAGTCGCATATAATTGGTCAAGTGCATTTGGTTTTGCTGAAATGGTATTTAATATTTAATTTTGGTAAAATCTCCCTAAACAAATTCTATGCAAAGCCTATATTTATAATTTTATAAGTCTTATCCGGCAGTCATGGACGGGCTTAGTTTAATAATAATTTTTAACAGGCATAAAATTTAAACAAAAGTATTAATAAGAAAAATTAAATAAGAAAAAATACTTTTTAAAATTTCAACGCATACTTCTTATTCTTTTTACTTTTTAAGTTATGAGAACAGAAAAATAAAGAATGGACTTAATAAATGTTTAAAATTTGTAAGAAATACATCAGAGGGTTTTAAAAAGATTGTGGAATGTTTTAAATGACAAATATTAAATTACTATTTGACGTTGTTTGTATGCATCATTTAATGTTAAAATACTAACTTATTCATTAATCAGTATTTTAGAAACTCTTAAAATAAATTAATAATTTGTTTAAATGATATTTATTTTAATTAAACTTTATATCATTTTATGGACTCCTTAGGAGTTTTCTGGGCAATAATGGTAATTATAGAAAAGTTTTGTGAAAAAGATTTATATTGAAAGTTGCAAAATTTATGTAATAAATTGCTTTTTTTTGATATTTAATTTTTAATCAAATAATTTGATGCACACACCAGAGTGAAACAAAATATAAAATTATTGTGAATTTATTCATCAAAAATTTATTATTTACTATAAATAATAAATTCGCAATTTCAGATTATTGAAAGTAACATTCCACGTCCCAAGTACCCCTCAACACTCACTTATTGTGCAGTCTCTGTCTATTCTCAAATAAAAAACTATTCATGACAATTATTTATATTTCATATGATTTTCCAAGCGCAAGAGACGTTTGAGGCGTTCTGACTCTAGGAATATTTTTGCTACGACTGTTAGACAATCTAGCCTTGTTGGTGAACTGAAGTCTTCGGCGTCGCATCTTTATGGCTTCATGAATTTCACTATTGAAGAAGCAGAAAGGCATCGTTATGAGAAATCCCTAAAAAAATACTCAATTTTACCATGGCTCATAAATCTCATTTTAATTTGTTTATTAAAAATATAAAAAACAAATTGTGACATTTTCTGCCTCATATTTAGGGAAACGCTCTTTTTCTATAACAATGTGAATAATTATCATTAAGCAATTTTTAGACAAAAAATTTACCTTAGCTTTAAGATTTAATTGGATTTTTTATTTCTGTGTCATCTGAAAATCAAATTTTCTCTATCGAATGATGTATAATTTTGTCATTGTTTTAATGAAACGATATTTATTGGTAACATTGTGCCGTTATTATTAAATTAGTTTTAGACATTGGAAATTTATGCTTTAACTGTGACTTTTAATTTTAGTCGACTACATATGTTAATGTTATTTCTGTGTAATCTGAAAATACAATTTTCTCTATCAAATGATGAAAAACATATTAATTTCAATAAATGTTATATTTATAGGCCACAATAAAATAGTCATATGAAGAGTATTTAAAATAATTAAATTTAAAAATTTACTGGCTTCACTTTGAATAAATCCACACTCATTCTTTATTCATTATAATTAATTTTATTCATCCTATTATTACAAACTTATTTCTATATTTGGATATATACAATTTCCTTAATTTTCTGTTGACAGATGATTCACCATTGACATTCACACGTGAAGCTGTCCATGCAAGCAGCACTAACCTGTCAAGTCCAAGCGTGTGACTATGAATAAAAAAAGTTTGAAAATTGACCTAGAAATAGAATCCAGAATGATATATGCAAATGTCACATCACTACTGTTCAATATTTAAGATAAATTTCTGTGACAGACAGCCAGAAAGGTACATTAAACTTCTTGTTTTATATTATAGATTTTAAAACTCTTAATTTCTAATAATTCTGAATCTTAAAAAAATGTAATTTAGTAATCAAATCAATTTTATTTAAATAATTATTATCCATTTGATTATACACTCCATTTTGTTTAGTATTTATCCTTAATTGCAAGAAACCCAACGCAAAATTATTATCTCCCACCAACCTCTAGATAATCGTATTAAACAATGAATATTTATTAAAAAGTTAAAAACATACCTGTAATGAATTCGTTAACGCAGACGCATATTTGTGAACCTTGAGCCACATAGCATCATCCGGCTGGACTAGCAACAACAATGAATGAAGTCCCATCACCGGAGTCAGAATTAAAATCGCTTTCGCCGCCTTTCTATCAAATATAAGTTTTCATCAGCCATTAAAACCAAATATTTATTATTATAAATTAAAAAGTATTTTCTATTTCTTTTTTGGTCACAAAAATGATTTTTTTTAATATCAATTACATCTATCTTTTTTTTTATATTTGATGTTTTCATTGGTTCCAGGACAACTGATCAGATGAAAAAATTGACCCAGTGACACAATTGACATACACACACAATTGACACACACACACAATTGACCCACATACACCATTGACCCACAGACACAATTGACCTACATTAACAAGTGACCCACAGACACAATTGACCCAGAGACAAAATTTTATTAAATATTTTAATAAATAATAAATTAAATATTCTAATTATATATATTTTAATAAATAATTATTTAAATATTTTTTCACTAAATTTAAAGTTATTTTTTATAAATATTAAACTTTTTATCTCAATTATAATAAGATATTAAAATAATGAAACAATTTTATTTAAAAATTTTAATAAACAAAAAACAAATTGCCGTGAAGATTTTAATAATTTCCCCAATGTCTTGTTCCACTGTGGTCATGAAGGTATGTGGGATCCGTTTGAAGGTTTGAAGGAAGGTACATTCACTGATGAAGAAAATGGAGAAATTTAATGAAAAAGTAAAAACTATTGTTCAAGGATATTCTAATAAGCAAGATAAGGTTAAGTTTATCTAACTTTAACAGCGTAAGTTAATAAATTATAATGGTCAATTGTGACACTGAGTCAAGTGTCCATCGTTCAATTATTCGATGGTTCAATTGTGAATGTTTCACTGTGTCAATTGGGTCAGTATGTCAATTGTCTCACTGGATCAGCTGTCGGCTTACCGTTTTTATTTAATACAATGATCTATAATCGAAAACAAAATAGAGATAAATGAAATATACTCTGTTTTCAAGTGTGAGCATTAGAAATTTGTCAATATATAAAATACCATATGTCTAGTGGTACCAAAACTTTGTAATAAGTTGATGTTAAGAATCAAAGTGGTGTAATTAATTTGTTTAAATATGCTTTTGATATTGTTTTGAATGCATTTATCGTTTATTGAGCATTTTCTATTGCGTGTGAGGATAACAAACAGACAAAAATTTAAGAATCAAAATTATTTTAAAATTAAAAAATATTTCAAATATAAAATATAAACTACAGTTTCAAATTTGAAAAATTTCTGTTAAAATTATATATATTACAATTATTATTAATTATTTCGACAATATTTGTTTCAATTATTTTCATTTTGAGAGTATTATATTAAATTTCGAATTATTTTATTGAAATAAATTAATTGGAAACCGTTGACTTATGACTGAAGAATTATATTTGATAGACTCTAATACCAATTAATGAAAATAATTAATTATATAAATTTTTATTTAATTAAATTTAGATTTGTGAATAAATTTTTAAAATTTTGTACAACTTAAATAAAAATGTAACGAAGCACAAAATAAAAACGAATATAATTAGTTATTAAAAGTACATGCACAAAACAAATTTTTAAAAAATGAAACAAAATATAAAAAAAAAAAAAATTTAATTTGAAATAAATCATAAATAATCTAAATTTTCTGTAATTTATATTCAGTTTTATATTTTTTGATAGGCAGGTATATATACAAAATATTATTTCAAATTCTTGGTGTCCCGCCAGAAATATGATGTACCACAGTTTGGGGACCCTTGTTTTAGGTTGTGCAAACATTATTTTTTAAATAATAATATTTTGGTAATTAATTTTAAAAAAGGATACTTTTGTAAAAATTTAAAAATTGATAAAATGTATTTAAATTCTAGTTAAATTAATTTGAAAAAGACTATAATACAAATTGCGAAGATGTAATTTTAAAAAATAAATAGTAAAATATACAAAAATTATTTTAAAAATATAAATAGAAATTGATTTTTAACGTTTAATCAGATTTTTTAAAATATTTAAAAATTTTTTATAAAATTATTATACTGAGTTTTCTTAAATATCAACATATATTGAACATTACAAAACCCTATTGGTTAAATATTTTAATTTTTTTAATTTGTTAAAATTTCAGTTTTAAATTCCATTGATTTTAATAGTTTCAAAAAAATCATCATAAAAAGGATAAAATATAAAATGTATTGCACAAAATATTCAACTTTGATATTTAAATAAAGCGCGGCAATTTGCTATGGAAAAATGTTTACAAGTTCTAAGAAAAAAATGTTTTTTAATGTAAATAAAAAATGGTTTAAAGATATAAACCAGTTTGAAATACATATGTAATTGCAAATTCTGTAAATTTAAAATATTATATTTAATACTCATTTTTAATGAACACACAAAATAAGTCTACTATAAGCCGACAATTTTTACGTTATGCTCATGCGACATGTAGCATCTGACTTGGAACAACCCGTGAAATATTCACGGAGGTAAAGCAAATTCTACATATTTGAAATATCGAGAAATTTTACAAAAAACATAAGATTAAAAAAGATTTTAACAAATTTCAAAAATGTATAAACCATGCTGCATTCGATCTATTTGGTGCGGAGATTTTTTTGTTTTGTTGGGTATATGTAGTTAGTCGGTATTAGTATTTGACTCATCAGTGTCCTTTTTCAAATAAATCGAACAACCCAACACAATAACATTTTTTTCAGATTTATCACAATTGATTACAAAATCTCCACACAATGTCTACTTTCAATGTAAATTTGCACAATTTTTAACAGCGATTTGATTTCACAAAACTATCAATTTTCCAATGGAAGAATTCCTTCTAATACGCTACTAGTTAAGACTAAGGTTTCTCAACGAATTCCTGTAGATTTATTCTAATCTAAAATAAATCGATTTCTGATTTTTTTTTAACCAAACTTCCGATTTAGTAGATTCGACTTTTCCCTTTTATATTGCTTCTATAATTGACAATTAAGTTGAATTAGTTGGTAGGTGCTCCTTTTTAGAGGCTGCGATTACTCGCCAAATTAATTTCTTTGAATTTAACTCTCGAGCTTCCCCTGTTGCCCATTTACTGCGTAATTATATGAAATTTAACTTGAATTCGAGTTCCATTTTATATCAGTTTTCTTTCACTTGTCAATTTAGTTCTTCTTAATTAAATAATTTTGTTGACAGCCTGAGTTTCTCACACTGCTCGGGTTTTTAGTTACCTCAGGTTTTCCATTAGCTCAGATTCTCCATTAGCCAATTAAATTTTATTAAATATTTCCTTCAAAGGACCCTTCATCGATCTTATTTTATAATATCTGGATTCGTCCCATCATTTGGCATACACTCATACCAATTTTCACTACAAAATATTTATTTAAAACTTTTATTATTTTTTTGCACTTTTATGTTTTATTGATTTAAGCCTAATTATTGTGATTTTATCTTTTATCTTGTGTTTGTTTCTACTTACAGACTTTGCCATTTATTACCGATACCTTCAAAAATAAGCTATCATTCTCATGTATTCGACAAATGTTCAAAATGGTGATGATAATTTCGTGGTATTCTTTGTTGGAAATTTTTTGATAGTTGAAAACTTTTAATACTATTTTCCAACATCTAGATTGATAAATTACTTAATTCTCCAAAATCTTTTTATACACTATGTTTTGACTATAAACATTATTTTTGTTCAATTTTAATCGTTCATAAGGTTTTGACCATGACTATAAACTGGATTAGGTGAATGGATTCCAATATGTCCAAAACTTTGTCATTGTGACTTTTTTATTGTGATGGTGAAAGCTGGAATCAGTGGAAACTGAGTTCTTTTAGGTACGAACGTAACGTCATAATGAGAACATTCTGTAATATAATAAAAAAATATAAATATAAACTTATCTGATTAATTTAATTTTTGGATTGATTTAAAATAAATTTGATGACAAACAAACATACATTCGTTTTTTGGCTATTTATATAATAATTGTAAATTTACAAAGCCAAACGATTGCGTGCTCACTTACAAAATATGCTGATTAATTAATATTCATATAATATTTTTATCACATGCTTTTGACTGCATGAACTTAATAAGTATGTGTACATGCATTGAGCATTGTACATAATTTTCTGTTTATAACAGACTAAATATGGAAACAAATTATCCTTTCTATAGAATTCTAATTCTAATTTATTCAAAATAAAATTGCGAATTTTTATTTTTAATTCCTTATTCACTTTGACTTGAAATCTCCTCGTTCTACTCAATTGATCTACTATTCATTGAGATTTACAGTCCATCTAATTCGTTTGTTAAAAAATTTAGAAAACGAACAAATAAAAAAGAATGAAATAAAAATCGCATTTCATTAAGAAACAATGTTAAAATTGTTCCTGTCCGTTTAGTATACGATGATTAAAAGCAATTATTTTACAAAAAAACTGATGATATGATTAAAATTATTCCCAACCCCCCCCCCTTTTTGCTCCTTTAGATAATTGATTGAAATAGACCTCTAACAATGTGATAAAAAATTTAACGAATTATTGTCAGTTTACAAAACAATATAAACACAAATTGCATGGAAGAGGATTTTTTCTAGCCATTTTAATCTGCCTTAGTTTAAATGAAGTGAAACAAATTTACAATTGTTCCGAGGCAATTTAATAGTTAGTTTGCAAAATGCATCAAATTCGATTTGCATATTTCTTTTTCCTAACTTAATAAATATTTAATTGTATTTTTCATCTTTTCACTTTTTCTTATTTAAATTATCATTTGTAATATTATCTATATAGTCAAAAAATTGCAATTCATATGCAATTCATATGCAATTTATATACAATTTATATACTATCTACGGCTAGACACGATATTTTAAATTTAAATTATTCTTTTATTTAAACATGTTATATTTTACTTTAATAAGGTTTGAATAAAATCAGATTCCTTTTTGTTTTAATAGGTCTCCATTTTTTTCTTTGCATGGAAAAAGGTAAAGTAATTCGAAAAGATATTGAAAGCCTGACAAGAATTATTATCGTTAAAGAAAAGCATTTGCTTACTAATTTGTTAACATATCATACTTGCTTTCAAAATACTTTTAGAAAAGTCTCTTGAGTATGGAAAATAATATCACAACAGATTCAGACTTATATCAGTTAAAGTGTGTGAGAAAAATATTTTTAAAACATTCAAGGGCCTCACTTAATCATGGAGTTATGCTTCTACGACAATTTAGAGACTATGTCAAAAAGTGTAGTAAACAAAGTGTGGTAAACAAAAACATATAAAAACAATATTTTCTTTTATTAGCAAATAATAAAAACTGAGAACATACTTCTTTGATGTGGTTAAAGCTTAAAACAAAATTAAAATACAATTGACAAAAAGATGTCAGCAAGATGTCAGCGCCTAATTGATTGTGTTGAAAAAGAATGTGGAATATAAAACTATAACTGTTGTATATGTACAACAATGAGTCGTAGGTACTTAGTAACACAAAGTTTGCTGGAAGACTTTATTAACTTCCTATTTTGGATACTTGAATTGCCTATGCGTAACACGAAGCTTAAAAGGACAGTGCCCGTTGCATATTATAATGAGGGAATAAACAATACGGAAATATCTATTTTTTCCATTTTATATAATTATTTTTATTATTATGTTTTAATATTGTAAAATTGTTTTTATTACCTTGATGAATGTCAAAAATTAAAATACAAAACTCGGAAAATTAAATTTATCCAAGTCAAATGACATCGAAGAGAAATTGCTTGTTTCAAATTGACCTATTTCTTTCTGCAAACTCTTTCTAAGAAACTATTTAAACAAGAAACGAAAAGCAAGAGTTACGCAATAATACAGCATAAAATTGGGTTATAAACCACAAAGTTATAACGACAAAAAAGTGTGGACAAAAAGGCATAAGCTAACAAAGAGAACTGTCTTGAAAATTCTGCAAAAGCTTGAGAAAAAAATGAAGGGGTAAATGTATGTATAGAGAATATGAGAAATGATGAGTGAAATAATTGCGAAAATGTAAATAAAATCAAGTATAAAGGAAGTATAAAGGAACAGAAATCAACATATTATAACAAAGGTTTTCTGAGTAATCAGAACAGTGAAACAATTCTAAACTTGCTATTCTATTCCTTGAGTGTTAAGAAATGTGCAATACTACTTGTTAAATATTAACTTCTGGTTTATTTGTATTTCACTCTAACCAGATACTGGTAAAATGTAATATCGATAATAAACTAATATTTGATTCAGAGTTGTCATTTTAATAATTCAGAGCACTTAAATTCAGAGAGTAAGGATAATCATAATTATCTTACCGAATTACCATCAAAGCCCACCAGTTACTACTATTTAAAAAATATACCACCTTACTCCCCACCCCACCCCCCTACCACAACCCCCACGACTTACACTGTAGATTAGTTCGGCAGAAATCGATGTAAATCGTAAATGGAATTTTTGTATGAAAATTTGTGTAAATCGAAAAAAAATAAAATTCTTAACTTAACGGTTATTTTTTTAAAAAAATAATTAATTTCAAAGTAAAATATAAATAATAATTTAGTAATATCAAATAAAAACTTTAAAAAATAATTTCATTGATCACAAAATGTAAAAAAAAACAATAATTCATGTAAAAAATTAAAAAAGCAAAAAAATTTCAACCATTTGATCACTATAATCAGTATGGCAAAACATAACCCTATTGTTTCTAGGTTGACTGGATATCACTTCCATCGCTGGAAATTGTTCGTGGAGATTGTGGTCTGACGGTTTATAGATTTGGGACAACTTCTGCTCTAGGTTACTTGCTCAAAGATCCGTAGTAAATGACTAATTTTTACTGAGATATTTGTATACTTCCTTGTACGGACCTAACCACTCGTTAATATCCTGGTGAAACTGGAGAGCCCATTCTAAGTTTGGATGATATTCTCGGTCTAATTCAAGTCCTTTGCAAATTATTTTTCATGTAAACGTAAATACAACTAAATACAACCTCATCAAGCTATCGATCTTCTGCAAGTTCAAGAGTGCATGCCTCTTCCAAGTTCTCAAAACCCTCACTCACACTACATGCAACGATCTTACAATTTCCGAATTTTCAGGTTCCAAGGATATCAACAACTTGTGGCCATATATTTCGCCAGCATATATTAAGCGTAGATTTCTTAAACCCACAATATGCTAATGCAATATGTTTAAAACAATCAAATATTGTAAACCTTTTCCAAGCATCCATCACAGATAAAGATTAGCCAATATCTATTTGATCTAAAATACATCTGAACTTTAGTTTTATGTACAGTGCCTTAAAAGTGGAGTCTATCCCATTATCTAATAACTGTATTTAACACGTTGTCTTTAAACTTTCACGTCCAATTTTCATTCTTTTATCGTTCTAATCCTAGCTTCATTCATGTCAAAGCTATCCAAAATATCGATTTTAGTTTCCAAAGATATAATTCTTAGTTTTTACTTATTTTTTCGACAAACACTCACACTTTTCATTTGCATTATTACAGCTTATATAAACTAAACTCGATTTAGAGTCATGGCTTCTTATAGAGGTAGATCCGTGTGGAACCTTATTTCGGTACCTTACATTAGGGCTTTATCATTTAAAGATGTATATAGAATAGAATCTTTCTATGAATTATTTTGAACTTAAAAAATTTTGTAAACAAAAACATTGTGGTTGATTGGCATGAGTATAATTATTTATATTTCAGCTTAAAATTGAAAAGAGCTTTTAAAAATCGTATGAAATTTGTGAACTTGATATTAATCCGTTAACCGAATAGTTTTATTTGAAAACTCGTTTCTGTGTGCTTAATTCATTTCGTTCAATGACGCGTGTTTGCTGCATTGGCAGAGTATGTTAGCATGCTCTAAAAAAATCAAAAGATTGTAAATTTTCAAATTGGTTTCAACTCATCATGACGCATATGAGTGCCATTATGCAAAAAAGATATTTTAAAAATGGCTCACAGTTAACAGTAAACAGATTATAAGAAAATATCAATTTTTAACTAACTTAAAATAAAGAAAAACTACACTTACTGTCCTTGGTGCTGTTCTATATTGCGGTGATTTCGAAATTTATTGAAAAGTATTCCAAGAATAAATGCCATAAAAATCATGTTAAACTAAATTAAAAAATTTATTGTTATTATTATCAATAATATTATTTAAAATTTTTTATATTGGCAAATAAAATTCTATTATTTAGTTTTAAAAGTATTTTAAATTTGTTTAAATTCATAGATATTTTTGAAACATATTATTATTATTATTATTATTATTAC
Source organism: Schmidtea mediterranea (assembly GCA_022537955.1). Lineage (NCBI taxonomy): Eukaryota > Metazoa > Platyhelminthes > Tricladida > Dugesiidae > Schmidtea > Schmidtea mediterranea. Next base: position 11,034,304 of record CM039679.1, read on the forward strand.
TAATATTATTATTATTATTATTGTTAATATTATTATTATTATTATTATTATTATTATTATTATTATTATTAATATTATAAATATTATAAATATTAATATTATTATTATTAATATTATTATTATTATTATTATTATTATTATTATTATTATTATTATTATTATTATTATTATTATTATTATTATTATTATTATTATTATTATTATTATTATTATTATTATTATTATTATTATTATTATTATTATTATTATTATTAATATAATTTTTTTACATTAAAACAATGAAATAATCTTACTATTATCGTAACGAAAATTGGAACCAGCATTATGTACATGAGATTATTAAAGCCATCAAGATGACATCTAAATTGAAAGTCGTGATAAAGTTTTAGTAAAGTATTATTAAATAAATAACCATTCTTAAATTCATTCTTAAAATGACAAAGGGATCAGTTAAAACAAATTACAAAGAGTATAATTAAAACAATTAATTCTCTCATACAAATACAGAATGAGAAAATCCCAACAGCATGGGCTTGAAATCAGTTGGGAAAATCTTTAACTGAATAAATATAAAAACTGTTTCACACAAATCGGGCCATAACCAAGGGACAGCTTATATTCAACACGGGGGGACTTTGCCAGATACTGCTTTAATATTTTATCAAATTAATAAAATTTCACTTATTCAACATATTGCGTCTGCCAAATTGTGATTTTCACTCATTTATAATTACAAGTTACGATTTGAAAAGGAAAATATTTTGTGGAGAAAATAAATAATTATTCAAATTCTTATTTTTATTATTAGCGGAATGGAATGAAAATTCTAATGAATACTCACAGATTGCTGGCACCCACTGAAAATCTCAGAGATCCAAACAATATGATAATTACTAGAGGAGCTCCTGAAATTAACATAAGCAGTTTAATAATAGTCATCATTAGTGAATATGATTCAAATTAATGATAATAATAATAATAATAATAATAATAATAATAATAATAATAATAATAATAATAATAATAATAATAATAATAATAATAATAATAATAATAATAATAATAATAATAATAATAATAATAATTGATTATTGTTATTATAAAACAACAGTTTAACATTTATTATATTAGCTAGAATTAAAATTTAAACTATATGTATTTAAATTTCTTTTTTTTAAATACTATATTTTATTCTTTAAATTTTATTTTTAAAAATTTAAATTTTTCATAAATTGTATTATAAAAATTATTTAAATTTTTATTTAAAAAAAAGCCTAATAAATTTGAATTAATAGTTTTACATGCACAAAACACATCAATTTACATTTATTTTCCTCCATGTCTCACATCAAAAACAAAACAAACTAAAAATTGTATTTAGTAGTGCTTTCAGTTCTTTCAGTGATCAAGAACTTGAGAACGGAGATGACGGTAATCATTCTAATGTATGCAGTATTGCACACATGATGTAAATACAACCAAGAGCCAAACAAAATCTAAGGAGAATTCGAAATACACTAATAAACAAAAAGTTCGAAAAACATGAATTCGAAACAATCTTAAAACATAGAATACACCACTGCTTGTTCATCATCTTTTCACAAACTATACAATATTCCAAATACGACAATACACTTACACACACAAAATAGTGTTCACTAATATTAATCAATTCCTTCAGTGAACATTTATCAATAACTTGGAAACTAAGATGACGGGTAGTCATTTCAATATATGAGGCATTGAATCCATGATATATATATATATATATATATAACCAAGATATGAACAACATCTTAGCAATATTTGAAATCTACAAATACAAACGATGACGATCTTATAATGCAAAAAACGACACATACAAACCCAACTATTTATTTCACACAAAGCCTACAAAGGTCCTACATTTTTTCACTAGTTACAAAATCCTTCTTTTGAATTCTGGAACAGATTTTTAAATTGATTTAGATCAGTGGTTCCTAAAATTGTTCCTACGGACCCAATGGGGTCCATGGGATCATTCATAGGGTCCTTGAAAAAAATTAAAATTGATTTCGAGGTTTAATATAAAATAAAAATATTGTGACAAGTTTTTATTAATATGGAAGAAAAATAAATAACAATGAATATATTAATAGCAAATAAATACTTTCCTTACGTAAGTATATTTGAATAAAATTGATATCTGTTAAATTTAAATTTATTTAAGCAAAGTTATATTCTTGTTTTAGTGGATTAAAAAAATTATTTATGACAGTTATCAGTACAGTAACATTTGCTAAGGATTATTTTTTATTAAAACTTAAGAAGGGATCGTAAGTTTTTCTAAAACAGATG
>CM039679.1:11041640-11042658 GCA_022537955.1 Schmidtea mediterranea
AAAGAAGTTTTATCACAAATGCAGAAATAACAGATTTTGTTTTTATTAAATTCAGTTCATAACTTTGAAGCTGAAGATTGCTTTCATTAAATTTTTGAAACATGTCAGTTAAGAAAGCGATGCACTTTTGGATTGGATAAAATTGGATCATGTTTATTTTTCAAGAACTCCAGCACCGATTGACCAATCTCAAGAATGGCAGTTACCCGCAGCATTACTTTTAGTTATCTTCTTACTTTTAAGTTTTCACTGCCCCTTACAATTATTTACTGCCCCCAAATGCACCTGTGGCCATCACCTCTCCCCTTGAGTGGCTGCAGCGCTCACATTTGGAATCAAATATCTTTGCTCACTAGATATCGGATGACTTGAATTTGCACAATGTTGTTCTTGAATGTGTGAATGTTGTTGAACTTAACTATTCTATTAATGTTGTTGAGTTATATTAAAAGGTTTGCAACACTAGAATATAAAAAATTGAATTCAGGTTCTTGTAATATCTAATGCACAAAATATGGTCTTAGTCATTCTGTTTAGGGCAAATATTTAAGCAAATATTTTAATCAAAATAACTAATTGTTACCACCAATAACAAAATCGAAAACTCACCCCACCCCAGAATAATACAAAAACGAACTATGAATTGGCCTTTATTGAATGTGAATATTAATATCATCAACAAATATAAGCCTTCACAAAGCATCCAAAAATAAGTTGCAGTTCCGGTGTAATTGACAATGAGATAAAGTGCTTGGCACATTGAGTATACAGCCTTAATAATAATAATAATATTACTATTGAAAAGAATTATATATAATCGAAAATGTTTTCATTCATTTAATATATACTTTGCAGCTAGGACTCATCTTATTATTTACTTGTTTAAAAAAATAATACCATAACTAATAATGATGATGATGATGATAATAATAATAATAATAATAATAATAATAATAATTAATAATAATAATAATAATAATAATAATAATAATAATTAATAAAATAATAATCTCTCCTT